>OZ012735.1:621661934-621719434 GCA_963859935.3 Lathyrus sativus | reverse complement strand
ACATCTATTGGCCCATGGATCCTTGATTCAGGCACCACTGATCAGATTACTGGTAATAAATACCTTTTTTCTTCATTCTCTACTTCTGGTTTATTACCCTTTGTCACATTAGCAAATGACTCTCAAACTCAATCTCAGGGTACTGGTATTATCCACCTTTTCCCCTCGCTCTCCATTACTAATGTTCTTTATGTACCCGAATCTTCATTTAACTTATTGTCTCTAATTCATTTGACTTGATCTCTTGATTGTACTATCTCATTCACCAAACATTTTTTTATTGCAAGACTGGAGTTCAAGACAGATGATTGGCACCAGATGTGAGTCTAATGGTCTTTATCTTCTTCAACCATCTACACATGCTGGTTTCATGGTGGATTCTCCTCTCCTGGTTCATGCTCAGTTAGGACATCCAAGTCTTACAAAGTTACAAAGTTTGATGCCAAACCTTACCAAGTTATCTATGTTGTCTTGTGAGTCTTGTCAGTTAGGAAAACATGTTCGTAGTTCTTTTCTGAGTCGTGTCAACCATCGGTCTAAATCTCCGTTTGCTCTAGTTCATTCGGATGTTTGGGGTCCTAGTCGCATTGTTTCCACTTTAGGGTCTAAGTATTTTATTACCTTCATCGATGATTATTCTCGATGTACTTGGTTATTTTTAATGGAAAATCAATATGAGTTATTTACTATTTTTCAAACATTTTATAAAGAAATCAGAAATCAGTTTGGTATTTCCATTAGTACTTTGCACAGTGAAAATGCTCAAGAATATTTATCTACTCAATTTCAAACTTTCACGGCTACTAACAGTATGCTTCATCAAATGTCTTGTGCCTATGCACCACAATAAAACGGGGTCGTTGAACATAAACATAGACACTTATTTGAAACCACTAGGACACTCTTACTTCACAATAATGTTCCTCTACATTTTTTGGGTGATGTTGTCTTTACATCTTTGCATTATGCTTGTATTTCCTATTTGTTTTCTTTGTCTATTTCTAAGACTATAGATGATGCTTTATCTCACCCTGGCTGGAAACAAGCTATGCTTGATGAGATGTGTGCTCTACAGAACAGTGGCATGTCGGACCTTGTTCCTCTTCCTCTTGGGAAATCTGTTGTAGGTTGTAGGCGGGTTTTCATAGTCAAAGTTAGGCCTGATGGATAAGTTGAACGTCTCAAGGCATGTTTAGTAGCCAAAGGTTATACATAGATGTTTGGCCTAGATTATGGTGACACCTTATCTCTCGTGGCTAAAATGGCTCCGGTTCGATTATTTCTCTCTATGGAAGCTATTCTCCACTGGCTCATTACCAGCTTGATATCAAGAATGCATTCCTCCATGGTGATCTGTGTGAGGAAGTTTATATGGAGCAACCTCCTGGCTTTGTTGCTCAGGGGGAGTCTTCTGGACTAGTTTGTCGTCTTTGAAAGTCTTTGTATGGTCTTAAGCAATCTCTTAGGGCTTATTTTGAGAGGTTTAGCACTATTATTCAACAATTTGGTATGACTCGATGTGAAGCTGATCACTTAGTGTTTTATTGTCACTCAGTTTCTGGGTGTATTTATTTAATTGTGCATGTGGACGACATTGTCATTACAGGTAATGATCATCATGGAATCCCAAAGGTAAAACAAAACATTTGTCATCATTTCCACACAAAAGACCTCGACAACCTTTGTTATTTCCTGGGCATAGAGATTGCCTAATCCAAACAGGGGATTGTATTTTCACAAAGGAAGTATGCTATGGATATTTTGGACGAGATCCACCTCAGGTTATTGTGTTTTCTTGGGTGGAAACGTAATTTCCTGGAAGAGTAAGAAACAAAGTGTAGTGGGCAGGTTCTCCTTCTAATAGGAGATCCACCTCAAGTTATTGTGTTTTCTTGGGTGGAAACGTAATTTCCTGGAAGAGTAAGAAACAAAGTGTAGTGGCAAGGTCAAGTGCGAAAGCAGAATATCAAGCCATGACAACAACTACCTATGAGCTTATATGGTTCAAATAGTTTCTTCACGACTTGAGTTTCAGGGATGTTTCACAGATGACACTTATTTGTGACAATCAGGCAGCTCTGCATATTGCATCAAATTTAGTGTTCCATGAGAGAACCAAACACATTGAGATTGATTGTCATTTCATCAGAGAGAAGATTTCATCTGAAGATGTCAACACTAGTTTTGTCATTTCAAATGATCAGTTAGCTGATGTTTTCACTAAGTCTTTGAGAGGTCCTCAAATTAATTATATTTGTAACAAGCTTGATGCATATGATATATATGCTCCAGCTTGAAGGGGAGTGTTAGATATTAGAATATTCCGTATTATGTAAATAGAATAGTTTGTAAGTAATTAGGATATCGTGTAAATAGGAAATAGAATATTATGAAATTACTATGACATTTATTCCTCCTATTATATATAATGAGCTCCTCTGTGTAATTCAAACACACAGGTTCAATCCAACTTTCATCTTGTTCTCTCATTCGAGCATATCGTTATACGTTAACGTGCCTTTTAAAGGCATGATTGTGAATGATGCAATTAAAAGATGTGATATCTACTATCAAAATAAGAAAACTAATGACTACCAAAATTACTTCATTATCAAAGCTTAAACTATTTTCAAAGGGTTTATCATGTCCTTAACTGTCATTTTGCATATCTAATAATTTCAAATAAAAAAATATTTAATTAATGTTTCACATCTAATCATGCTTTCCATTTATCAAGGTTACTTTTCTTCAGTTGCACATGATAACCAAAGGTTTGTTTTTGGCTCTTCTATTACCTAAGCAAACTACATTATATTTTCTATGCACATTGGAAAACCCGTGCACTTTATTGGACACTCAACTTTGGGTTGATATCCTCTCCATTTCTTTGTCCCTCCATTTTCTCCATTATTATAGTTTTCTGTGTAAATAACACACATTTCTAAGACATGTGACATATAATTAATATTTAATTGATTTTATATACAACAAAACTATAGTAATGGAGAAAATGGAGGGACAAAGAAATGAAGAGAATATCAACCCACTAAACCTTTTCCTTTCTCCTGCTTCATTTCAACATGAGCTTTGTGGAAGTGACTAGAAGATCAAAAGGTATCATTTTTATTCACCTTCTATTAAGTTATCGTGTTGTATTTGTTGTTTATCGTGTCGTTCTTCATCTTACTCGATTCTTTTATGTTCATTATCTTCAAACAGTTCATATGCATGTTTCATTTAGTTTCTATGTGTTGGTTGTCACGATCTTCTATCTATGCTTTTGCTTCCTCATCAAATTCATTTTTTATTTCTACTTATCTTCACAAAATTGGACATGATTCCTTTACCATTGTGTTGTTGTTATTTAGAAAATGTATCGCAAAATCGATTGTGTCTAGGACATCAATGATCCCAAGGAGACATGGCATCTCGTTGTTTGTATTCTCGACATATTGAGTGTGGTTAACGACAAAGGTATAAAACACCTTGAAATGGTTGTGATGGATGCAAATGTAGCAATCAATTTATAATTTTTCCTTTAACTTGAGAATAATATTTATCATTGATTTGAGAATATTGTCTTATTACACCTAAATTTGTTTAACAATGTGATAGAATTCAAGTATTGGTACAACGCGATCATACACCAAAGTGGAAATATTTTATTAAGGAAGATATGACATGTGTCATCAATAATGGTAATGTGGATGATAATGATTTCTAATGGAAATTATGTGATCATTTGAATAAATTTTTATTTCTAATGGCACAACTGTCAAACCGATTTTGATTGCCAACATCTCCCTGGCAAGTATTACTTCAAGGGTTTTGCTGAAATCCTATCAGACAATTATACATTTGACAGACTTGAAGGTAATTTTGTTTTTACTTGGATTATGTCTTTTACGAAAAACCAGTTCATTAATGTTTATATTATAATGTCTTTGTATATCAAATTTAATTGGTGTTGTCCATGAGATTAGCAACTTTCAATCCAAGTCAGGCGGGAAGAAAGTTGTTATATCATTGAAACTGAGGGATTTGAAGTACATTACAATTTCATTTGTCTTATTTATTTAGCCTGCATTCTTTATACCATAATTTGAATCAATGTGTTTTTTTTTGTGATATAGGGGGAATATTATTAACTGTAGTCTTTGGGAAAATTATGCATATAAGTTTTTAACTTACTATAGTGATGTAACAAAATCTGGAGCAATAGTCATTATTTTAACTCATGCAATAATTAAGGATTCTCCAGGTCGTTTCATTAAACTCTACATATTGTCTTTCTACATGATGAATATATTTAGCAGTTTCAAATAGATGAAGTGGTTCAAAATTTCCTATTAACGAAGACATTCCTGTGATACAAGAGTTTTTTTTTCAAAGTATGTATATTTTGGATTTAATCTAATATTGTCATAGATTTTATTAACTTTGTTTTATTTTTTATAAATTAATTAGTGTATAATATGTTAAATTTTGTTCAAGTTACCTCAATCAGAGAAGAATGAGAAACCTTCTCAGTCGGCCAAGTCGTTGTTCAATTGGTCTGGTGGTTCCAATATACACTAGAAGAAAAGTTTATATATAATGCCAAATGCATGTTCTTAACTGATTTCTGCAAACTAAAACAGATAAAATTTTCAAATTATAAATTACGGTTTCATATACACTGTAAAGTATTATTTCACTGATTCATTATTAATAAAACATATTTAGGAAACTTTATGTGTTATGGTAGCAACTACATTGAAATTTGTTGTTTCAAAGTACAGTTGGTTCTACTATATTTGCACCAAATGCTCTTTAAACGAACCTAATCCTACTATCCAGGTTAAAAAAACTTATTTAAATGTAGTTTACTTATAAATACTTATTTTTCTAATATTGATAGTACTTTCAATTTCACCGGGTACAAGATTGAAATTTGGTGCAACCATGGAGACACAAAGTATTGTTTTGTGTTTTGGGATGGTGATTGTGCAAATATCATTGTCAAGACAGCTGATGCTCTACGTAAGACAATGTTGGAGGTATCGGCGTCACCCATTATATTGCATGATGTTTAGAACATTAAGATATAACAATTAGTTTCTTTTATACGAATGCTGACTTATGTGGTATTCGGACGAAGAAGATGATCATATGGTTTATATTCGAATGATCTTGATCGGCTGATGAAAAAAATGTCATTGGGGGTTAAGTTTCAACCAACTTTTAGCTAATCATCTGTTTTGAAACTCGAAAAAAATGAATCATTTGTGAAATCGATAAAAAAAATGATTACATTATTGGAGAGGTGAATTTTTTTTTGTATTGTAAGAATCACAATGTTCATACATTTAAACTATAAGTTAAAGTTAATATTTTTTATATAACTTTGATCGGAATCAGTCTAAACCGCAATGTTCAAAGCTTCTTACAGGTGAAGAAAATCTCGAGGTATTAGTTGTAAGTCATGCAATGTGCTTACTGTTTTAATCTTTGTTTTTAATGTTATTCAATATTAGTTTCAAATTCTAAATTACGTTACCAAGTATGTTCAGTTCTTGCATATTTTTTCAGAATCAGTCCAAAGCACAATCTGTAAATGAATCAGTCCAAAGCACAATCTGTAAATGTTATTACAAGCGAAGAAAATGTTGATTTTTCTGCTGTAAGTTAATGATTATTTGTTGGCGAGATATATCTATGATTTATATACTATCTTAATCAAAAAATCCATATGACATTTGTATTTATGTATGTTTCATAGCATTCAATTTCTACATGTGGAGAAAATGAACCCGATGTTAACCGTGGATCAACTCCAGCAAAATTGCAAATCTGGCGTTGGCAAGGATGTCAATATAGTTACGACATAGTTGGAGCTACTCAATACTTAGAGACCAAGCGGCCAAATAAAGTAAAGATTGAGCCAAACAATTAAAAAAACTATGATCCTTTTAATTGTGTTTGCATATTTTGTTTTTATGCTTTATGTTTATGAGAAAGCTTCAGTTTGAATGTTTTCATTTAAGAGACGTGTTTTGGTTAAGTGATTGTTATCTTAAAGTGTATCTTAGAGACCATGCTAGACATTTTGGCTTATGTATTGATATTAAACAATTTTTTTTGGATTATTTGACATAGGATGTTATATTCACATTTGTTATCAATATGCTGTTTAATACATATGTAGAAAAGAAATGAATGTCCATTGCCTTAGCGTTACTATTCATCTAAATTATATTTCAATGTGAATCCATAAGTTGGTGACCATTGATAAATACAATTATAATTAAAATAGTTAGCGATTGTCAGTGTGAATTCATAATTACATGACCCTTGATTCTCATGATATACATAACAATGCATATTGCAATATAGATATGTAGATAACATATGTATATTGCAATATAGATATATAGTTCTAAAATTTTGTTTATTTTTTAACATTAGTAAGGGATGAATAGTGCATTTCCAAATTGATTTGTTTAGTCATAGCCTTTTATCAGGATTAAACTTCATATAAGAAAATAATAAACCATACTATTGTTTTAAAGGGTGTGCCACATTTATAGATGACTGACACACTGATACACGAAGAAGTTTAGGTTTTACATGTGTTAGAACAAGATTTGTTTATGAAAAGTATTCTTTAAGGTTTTGACGATAACAAAAGTATTGAAAGAACAATGGTGTTATCTAATGTGTGTTCTAAGTATACAGGTTCAAAAGCTTAAGAAGAATCTATTCAGAATCTGGTAAAATGACACATTTGAGAGAAGCTGAGTTATTGGCTTCTGGAGGTTCAGAACTGAAGAACGTTCTTTAAGTGAAGTATGATGATATAGGTTGGCATAGACTCTGAAGCTGGATGTATCACCATCAGAAGAGAAATATATTATATTTATACTTATTGAATGTATCAGCTTCTGGTGATCATACAGAATCAGTGACAAAACTAAGTTATATATAATACCCCATATTTAATAAAATAATCTAGATAATATTAGTTGAGATCAATTGGGTTTCGGTGTGCTCTGAGAGTTATCTGTTGAGATAATTAGAGTAATTGATGAGCTTAGAATTGATTTAATTAATATTATCTGGCTCTGAGGTTTTATTAATTGGTACTTTAGAGACATTTTGGATACCCTCAATTTTGGAAATTTAACAAAGTTAGTTTTACTAACTTTAATGATATTTTCCTTATATAATTTTCCTTCTCTTTTCCTTTCACTTTTGCAACATAGAGAGAAAGAAATTAAGAAGTTAGAGAGAAGGAGGAGAAAGAAGAGAAAGAAGAAGAAGGAAACCCTAGAGGAAGAAAAGCTTGGAACTTCATCATTTCTTCATCAAATCATCTCATCTTCATCATCAACAACTTCTTCATCTTATGTTAGAGGTGAGTTCTAGGTAGAAACTCAAGGTTGGAGTATTTGGATAGAATGAGAAAAGTTAGATTATAGTGTTCTTGTTCCATTTCCATGAAAAATATTTTATTAATGTTATATTCATGATTTTGATGTGAGATTATGGTTTAAAATGTTGTTCCATATGTGTATATGTCAATACTGATGACGGATTTAGTTTGGGTAAGAGTGGGGTTGAAAACCCCTTTGAAACTGTCCTATTCTGCTGGGCAAATTACAGAAATTGCAGGGTTCGCACTATGAGCTCCAGCAAACTGCAAGCGAACATGACAGTCTGTCATCCTTGCACTGTAAAGTGAAAGCAAACTGAAAGCGAGTATTTGCTTAGAGCTCGCAAAACGAGCAATGAAGGCTTTTGCTACTGCCATTTTTATTTTTAGCCTCACCTAGAGTTTGCACAACGAACTCAAAGCGAATGAACTCTCTTGGCCTTCACACTGCGAACCTGGCAGTGGTTTTCACTTTTTGTTTTGATGGTTGCTTGATTGTTTACTATGCGTGTGTATGGTTACTCTAGCTTGCTTACACTGATTATTGTGAGTAAAATGAATGTGAATATATGGATGGTGGATTGATTAAAATGGTGATTATGTGATTAAAAAGAATTAAGAAAAGGTGAGGAAAACTTATCAAAATCCAATGGAATGACTTAGGGATGTAACTAGGAGTTGACAGATATTTTAGATGACAATGCTTGTGCATTGGATGCCCATGTGTGCATTCTTGACAAAGTAGTTGTCTAGTGGAAGTTGATATATTATATGGAACATGAGTTGGTTTTGTGTTACTTTGAGAATAAGGCATATGTGACCTTGTGATTGTCGAATACTGTCACGCTTCTGTATGAGATCACATAGTTGGAACTAATCCCTTGAGTTGTGCCATTTCAAGAGTGGAGGCTTATATAGAGAGCAACTTTAGAATGTATGCACTAGTGCCTTGGCAGGTTTGATTCCCGTTGTATGAATGGAGCCTACGGGTTAAGAGACTTATGACAGGGTACAACCCATGAGAAGTGACGGCTCACGTGGACTATGTTTCCCTTGGATCCGAATCTATTTTGTATGTCAGGATTTACAAAGATCCTTGACCCGTCCAGACTCTTAGACGTAGGGGAGGACAAGAAAATGGGATGCCTTGATGAGGTTTTCGATTAGTGATAGTTTGAGTTGTTGAACACAAGCGACATGTTTCCATATAGTGTAAAGTTGTGAACTCAAGTTTTGTCCCTTACCTTTTGAGTTGGTCTAGGATTGGTTAGAACCTTGTAAAGCAGAGAGAATCCATTAGATAGGGAAACACTGGGATTATCATCTGACCCCATGTTTTGATTATATTTCAGGTAGTTTAGGTTCCGAGAAGGGTAAGGACAAAGTCGTTTGATGTCCTTACTTGTCTTAGCTTTTGGGATGGCTTGTTTCCTCTATGAAGACTCTATTTTGAGATCATTGTTATGATTTAGTTCTTAACTTTTGGAGTATCTTGTGTATATTATGCCATTGTTTTATACTTTATGTTTTTGGCATGTAATGTATGCAATGTGCTACTAGAGACTTATTTGTATTTCAGTACCAAACATACAAGCATGTATAATATGTATCTTCTAGACAAATATATTTATATATGGGTGTTACAGTTGGTATCAGAGCAAGTCGTATCTCTGACCTAACCATGAAATATTATAAGTATTTCTTTCTGCTTCATATGTTTGCGGACGTCATCATTCTGGATGTTATATTCCTAGTATTGAGTCTAATCAAATTGATTACATTTTTATAACGTTTAGGGACATGACTGACAGATGCAGAAGACGTGGTAGACCCGTGACTTAGACATCCAACTCGAATTCCCCAGGTGGTAGTGAGAATGTCTAATGGCCCCAGTTTGTACAACAGATGCAACAACAATAGAATCAGTTAATGCAACAGATGTTGCAATAGATGAATGGAGGTCCTCATTTTCCAGTGGTTCCACCAGCAACTACAGGTGGGAGCTTCCGGGATTTTTTCCGCATGAATCCTCTAGAATTTCATGGTGGAGTGGATCCAATGAAAGCTCATGAATGGGTGTTGGGTATGGAGAGAACCCTTTTGATAGTACCATCTAGTGAAGAGAACAAAGTGGTATTAACTTCTCACATGTTGAAGGGTCCTTCAATGAGGTGGTGGGAAAATACTTCGGCTCTTATGACTATCCAAGGTGTGCCTAAGGTTTGGGAACAATTCAATATTATCTTTATAGATTAGTACTTTCCTAGCTCTTCGTGGACATAGAAGGAGTTTGAATTTCAACAGTTGAGACAAGGTAACATGATTGTAGTTGCTTATGTTGAGAAGTTTGAGGACATGGTTGCTTACTCTAGGCAGGCCGTGTACGCTCCTAATGAAAAGTGGAAGATTGACCAATTTCTGTTTGGTTTGAAAGCTGAGATCTCTCATAGTGTGTCTCAAAAAGAGTTCACCACATATGCTAAGTTGTTAAGGCAATCTTATATGGAAGAAAACAGTTTGAAAAGAGTTCAAGAAGAGTGAGATGTGACTAGAGTTGGTCAGAGAGATCAAGGAAGACCAACACAACAACCCTTCAAAGGAAAACAAATGCAGGGTGCTGGACCTAATACCCCTCCTGTGTGGCATACTTGTGGTAAGAATCATTATGGAAAGTGTGCCCTCGAAGGTGTAAAGTGCTATCAGTGTCAAAGAATAGGTCATGTAGCGAGAAATTGTCCTCATAATGAGAGTCAGGTGCAAGGGAAGAATATTAGACGTGTGTATACCTTGGATGTAAGGAAAGCCAAGGGTGACAACTCTCTAATTGTGGGTATGTGTTTTATGAATGAGCATCCTTGTTTTGTATTGTTTGATTGTGGAGAAACACACTATTTTATGTCAATGCAATGTATGAGGTGACTTGGGTTGGAATCTATTCCTCCCATGGTGGTTACTACCACCATGGATGAGTCGGTCGAGACACCGTTGATTTGTGAAAACTGTGTGTTATCGGTGGATGGTAGAGTTTTTTAGATTGAAATTATTTGTTTACCACTAAAGAAGGTTGATATAGTCTTGGTAATGAATTGGCTTTATGCTAATTCGGTGTTTATTGGTTGTGAGGAAAAGTTAATCATCATTCCGTCCAGAGAAGCTACTCCAAAGGATGTATTGACCACTATTTTGGAAGGTACGATTGTCATGGTTAATTTCTTGTTTGAGAAGGAAAAGTATGTTCTTTTAATTATCACTAAGGAGACAAGTAATGACCCGAAGGTTTTGCAAATCCCTGTAGTATGTGAGTTTCCAGAAGTTTTCCCTGAGGATGTCACTTCTCTCCCTCCTGAGAGGGAAGTGGATTTCTCTATTGACCTGGTATCGGGAATAGCTCATATCTGTTTCTCCATATCGTATGGAACCACTTAAGTTAAGAGAGTTTAAGGAACAATTGTAAGACTTGTTAGCCAAGCATTTTATTCGACCTAGTGTTTCATCTTGGGAAGCTTCAGTATTGCTTGTAAAGAAGAAGGATGGTGGAATGCGTTTGTGTATTGATTACTGTCATTTGAATAAAGCCACCATCAAGAACAAGTACCCCTTACCCCGGATAGACGACCTATTAGATCAATTTAAAGGAGCTTGTGTGTTATCGAAGATTGATTTAGGTCGGGTTACCATCAAATCTGTGTAAAGAGTTATGACATACCAAAAACTGCATTTAGAATCCGTTATGGCCATTATGAGTTTCTTGTGATGCGTTTCGGTGTGACGAATCCTCCAGCTATTTTCATGGACTACATGAACTGGATATTCCAACCTTACTTGGACCAATTTGTGGTGATATTTATTGAAAAAGTTCTTATTTATTCTCATACTCCACAAGAGCACGGAGAACATTTAATGATTGTCCTATCGATATTGCAAGAAAGATAAATTTTTGCCAAGTTGAGCAAGTGTGAGTTTTGGATGGAAGAAGTAATATTTCATGGTCATGTTATATCTCAAGGAGGTGTGGCGGTATATCCATCAAAAGTTGAATTGGTGATTAATTGAGAAAGATCAAAGAATGCTTCAGTAGTTAGAAGTTTCTTAGGATTGGAAGGTTACTATAGAAGGTTCATCAAGGGATTTTCTCAATTGGCTTTACCAATGACTAGACTTGCCCGAAAAGATTTTCCTTATAGTTGGGATTCAGGCTGTGAGCAAAGTTTCACGAGTTTGAAGGAAAGGTTGATGACTGCTCTTGTTTTGATTATTATTGATCTAAGTAAGTCGTATGAAGTATTTTGTGATGCTTCCAAGAGGGAATTAGAAGGTGTGTTAACGTAAGATGGACATGTTATAGCTTATGCTTCTTGTCAGTTGAAGGTTCTTGAAGACAATTATCCAACTCATGATTTGGAGCTAGCAGTTGTGGTTTTTACATTGAAGGTGTGGCGTCATTACTTGTATGGTGTGCGTTTTGAGATGTTCAGTGATCATAAGAGTTTAAAGTATTTGTTTCATTAGAAAAAATTGAATATGCGTTAAAGGAGGTGGATGGAGTATTTTAAGGAGTTTGATATTAAATTGAAGTATCATCCAGGTAAAGCGAATAAGGTGGCAGATGCGTTAAGTCAAAAGGAAGTACATAAAGCCGAGCTGATGATGTATGAGTATGCATTGTTGGAAAAGTTTCGAGATCTTAATTGTTGCTGTGAGAATAGAATATCAAATTATTAATAAATTTGAATCACAAATCTTTGATTCACAACCGGTCTTTGATTTATCCGAAGGAAAGGTCAAAGAAAGGAAAACCTAATTTTGCATCGTAAACACAACACGGGGAGATGTCTAGGTTCGGGGGTTGGTTAAGCTTAGGGAAGGTATTAGCACCCTAAACTTCTGTAGTACTCTACAAGAACCTCTTGTTTAATGTTTTCTATTTTGCTTTAATTATCTGCTTAAGGGTATATGCTAAGGGTTAGAAGGTGAAAGAAAGACCTAAGGGTTAGTCCTAAGTTTACTCTCCAAGATTCACATCTTGTGCCTACGTATCCTGGGTAGGGGATGGAATCAGAGTAATTGTAGTTCCCCATCAAAAGGGAGGAAGAGAAACTTCTTAACTTTGGTCAAGGTTTCAATGGGGAATAAGCGTTCATAAGAAAGCGCTTACATGGAGTGCGGCGACTCCTATTTCTACGTTGAAAATAGTTGAATTGAAATGAAAAAGGTAAAATAGGTATTCCACGGCGGGAAACCTAATACGGAGTGCGACGACTCCTTAACCTAATGCTAGGGTGTAACACCCCAAAATTTACCCTCAGATTTAGTCGATTCATGTTGCATGGCATCCCGTTTTCGCATCTGCTAACTATTAACAGGTTACGTAGTCTGTTTATTTTGCAGGAATTACATCAGGTGCACTTTAATTGTGAGAAGGGCAAAACTGTCATTTACACGTTGTTTACTGACAGTCCTTGAAGCTGAGTTATCATCAGGGATTTATTGAATAATTAGAGCCTCCGTTTCCGAATACCTTATTTTCTTAGAGGATAAATAGAGATTCACGGTAATTTCTGGCATCGGGATTTTCGAGATAAAATAATTAATTCACGGGCCGAGACTCTATTATCAGCAGATTTTGGAGACGTTGTTTTATCACATGGGCTTGATTATGTTGGGATGTCAATTCGGTTCGGCTCAAATCAGTGCAAGAACTCATTTCGCGGAGTTTGTTTAACAGGCGGTTATTTCTCTGTTTTCTTCTGCTATCTGGCAGTCAAAGTTTTAAAAGTCAACATAGTGGAAATTTTGATTCATGTTCGGGTTTATGATTTCTGTTCAATTGTGATTTTGGGCTGAATAAGTTCAGGGCTTTGGATCTAGTTATCGGAAACACAAGACGAATTTTAGCGCGGGATATATTTCTGTATTTGCCGTTAATTGGATTTTTTCTGTTCCTTTTCAGTTCAAGGCTATTACCGAATCTATCATCAGGCCCGATTTAATTTGGGAAAATGGTGGATCAGAATTGAAGATTATATCAGTTATGTAAAACAGCTCGTGTTGGAATGACAAGGGTGGCTTGATTGATTTTTTGGATTTTTATTCGTATTAAATTTATACGGTGAGGTAATTTTATTGTTTAGGTTTAATCGTTTAAATTTTGATCGATTAAATTTATTCAGTGGTACTTGGCCAATTTGGGATTTAATTGGATTTTTTTGTGGGTCATTCGGTTGCGGTAAATTTAAATTGCGGAAAAGGGAATCGGAAATTATTTTTTGGATAGTAAAAATATATTGAATTTTATTCATAATATTTTTTACAAATTACAAAAAAGGAAAATAAAAAAAATACATTTATCCTAAGTTCTATTTTCCTAAGGGTGGTCTTCATGCTGATTCTTCAGGCCGGTTCTTCATGCTTCGCCCGACTTTTTCTTTCCGTACCTGCACACAGACAAACAAACAAAAACAGAGCAAAAAAAGAGTAATGTTAGAAATTTATTCGACACCCACAGAGTATTTTCATCATCGGGTGTCGGGAGGGCAACAACTAATGCCAAAGCCGACTCCTAAACCGATTCCCGACCTTGGCAAACCGATAATATTCTGTTCTATTTTTCGGGACAGCCGAGAGAAAGAGGAAAAGAAGTTTTAGCCGAAAGTAATTTTTATGCCGAAAAAGAGATTATTTGAGCCAAACAGGTCACTAATGAAATCAAATCCGATTCTATCAAGTAAACTAATCGTCCAAATCAAATCCGAACCCGGATTCACGACAACAAGATCCAGAGTCAAAAATCCATTTTTTATCAGGTAAATAACATGGATATCTGTTTCCAGATCCATAACAAGCCCAAATCTGCAGCCAAATATGGAAAACAAATCCAATCCGAAAAGTATCTCAAAGATCCATATCCATGTTCTATCATGTAAATCCATGGATATCTGTAAAGCAAATCCGAATTGGTGGGAAATCAGAAAAACCAATCATCCGAAATATCGCAAAATCCATCTGGACATCAAGCAAATCCACATCCAACATCTGAAAAATCTGCACAAATCAAGTAAATGTAACGCAGATCCAAGCCCAGTGAGAGGAATAAACAGAATATAAAACGAGCACAAAGATGGATGAAACCCTAAGAGGGACAAGAACCAAAACGTTCGTGAAAACCTAACAAAAAGGAACGAACTCACCATCAAAGGGCGGCCAAAAATCACCAGAAGCATCCGGTGGAAAAACCATAACGGCGAAATCTCTGTTACTCTTCAGGCACTGAAAGCTCTCACGGTCAGAAATCATCATCCGACAAACCGTACCAGACATACGAATTCGCCGTCACCAACAGACGAAGCGAATCAGTCATCAAGCAGGTCACCGAAATCGCCACTCAGCCTCGGTTATCATCATCACTGGCCTGAGCAATTCATCACCACATATCCACCATCAACAAGCCCTCAAGAAACGTAAGCCGTCTAGAAGGAGATTCACGTTTTGTTGCTTTGTTTCAGGAAAAAACGGGAATGCATGAAGAGAAAGATGGAGGTACGAACGAGAGAAAGCGAAGAGCGATAGAAGTGAGGCTGCCGCAGATTCAGAAATGGGAACTAGGGTTCCTTGCTTGTGTCCGCCACCCTTTTGCTTAAGATGAACCGGGTTGGGTCCGGGATGTGGTTACCCGGCCCAACCCACCTTTTCCATTTTATTTTTCTGTCTTTGTTTGTTTTTATTTTTTTTCCTGTTTTTCTTTTAGTTATTTTTGTTAAAAAAAAAAGAAATATATATAAAAAAAAAAAACTAACTTGTTAATAGAAATTAACTAATATTAATAAAAACTAACTTTTTTTTTATATTAAGAATAATCATTTTTAATTAAAATTAGTCTTTTTTTTTAGAATTAATCTTTTGTATATAAAAGTAATCTTTGTCTTTATAACTAAAATTAACCTTCTTTATTTTTTAAATTAACCACATCTTTTTTTTTATATAATTAAAATTAAAATTTTATAATAAAAATTAACTTTTTCTGTAAATAATAAATAAAATGTAACATAAGTTTTTCTTCTTAAAAATAAAAATAAAGAAATGAATAAAACAAATAATAAAATTGTAATTCTTTGCGACAATAATTTATTTTCATTATTCAATTTGGATTTCTGCCTAACCTCTTTTCGCTAACATTCATTTTTCTCCTCCTCAGATTCTACTTAAACTCCGGTTAATATTTATTTAGCATATTTGTATTTGTTTATCGGTTGTAATTTTGCGAGGCAATCGTCGCACTATTTTTCCAGTACTTTATATTTCATTACTGTATACTTATTCATCTCGTTTTACAGTTATCCTTAATTCTGTCACCCTCCGAAGGAATTAGGATTAACAGTCTGACCGCCGAGTCGATAACCCTAATTTCAACCGTTTCTAAACCCTAATAGCCCAGGCGTCCCACCATGGACATTTTTACCCTTTACCCTAGCATTAGGTCAAAGAGTCGCCGTACTCTGTTTTAGGGTTTCCCACCGTGGAATCCCTAATTTCAACCTTAATTTCATTAACAATTTCAACGTAGAGGTGGGAGTCTCCGCACTCCACATAAGCGTGTCCCTAAGATACGGTTACTCCCATTGAAACCTTGACCGCAGTCAAGACATTTCTAACCTCCCTTTCGAGGGGAACTACAATTACTCTGATTCCATTCCCGTCAGGATATGTAGACACAAGATGCGATGTCTTGCCGAGTAAACTTAGAATTAACCCCTTAGGTCTTTTTCTTTAACTTTTAATCCCTTTCTATATACCTTAAGCAAATAATAAAGCAAAATAGTAAAATGAACAAAAGGTTCCTGTAGAGTACTACAGAAGTTTAGGATGCTAATACCTTCCCTAAGCTTAATCAACCCCTTACCTAGATCTCTCCCCGCATTGCGTTTACGATGTAAAAATAGGTTTATCCTCTTTTGACCTTTTCCTTCGGATAAATCAAAGAGTGGTTGTGAACTAAAGATGCGATTCAAATTAATTAATAATTTGATATCATATTTCCACCGCAATAGAAAATGGCGACTTCACTGGGGACCCTAACTGTTGAGGGTGAAGGTGAGAAAAACACTTAGAATGGGGGTTGAATAAGAGTTTTTAGGAAATATGGAAATAAAAAGAACTCAATATTTTTATCCTGGTTCGTTGAACTCAAATACTCCAGTCCACCTTATCAAAGATGATTTGCCTTTCTCTGCAAGGACTTAGTCCACTATTGATCAACTGATTACAACAGAAAGCACTAAGAACAAATGTCTTAGTCTTCTCAAGAACTACTGACCACACCTTGGTCTTCTTAAGGAACTTCTTACATTTTATTGTAAACTAACAAGTGTTTGAATGCTTCTAATAAGCTGTATCACAACTGTGATGTATACACTTAAGATTAAGTACAACAATAATTATGTGGTTTTATGAAAGATCAAACGAGTAAGATCTTGTGAGATTTTATCTTTTATAAATCAAGAGTGTATTTCTTTCTGAATGATCTAGCAATGAGCAAAAGATGAGTAGTGAATTAGCAACCTCAAAATGTTGAAGTAGTTCTCCTTTTATAGCTTTTTCAAATGCCTTGAGTGATGTGCAGCTGAATATAATATTTTGATTGTATGACTTTTCATCACCAAAAGTATGGGTAGAGATATGCTTTCTGCAGAAAGGTATGGTTGTAGAAGCCTTGGGATTTGCACCACGTCACTTCTTTGGACAAATTAGTCGTTAGTTACTTTGGAAGTAGCACCACGTCTAATCAATTTTACAGCTTCTTCAACAAGCTTCCTTCAAGATGAAGTCTTCACAATCTGTACTTTAGAACTTGTAGTAAACTTAAAAGGTATGAAATGCTTTAAGATGATCAGAGCTTTAAGATGAATGATAAGTCCAGAGTCTTGATAGATGATCAAATCTTTAATGTATCAGAGTTTCAGTCTTGATCAGAGTCTTCATCAAAGTATGCAGCAGTATGTGCTTTGAGCGTGAATATTAATGATAAGAGTCTGGTTATAAAAGCCTATGAGTTTGTAGTGAGAAGAACTTCAGAGTCTGATAAGATCAGAGCTTTCAGCTTTTGTATACTTCTTTCAGTAACGCTTCAGATCATTCTGTAGCTTCTGCTTCAGATCCTTCTAGCAGTGCTTCAGAATCTTCTGATAGTCTTGTATCTGATGCTTCAGATCTTTGCATAGTTTCTTTGTACTTATTTGCTTCTTTTAAGAGTATTTAATTTTATACCTGAAACAATAATACTTGAACAAATTTTAGAGTGTATATTTGCTCAATACAAAATTCCATAAAAGTTATCATCAAAACATAGAAATATAAGAAACACTAATCTGTGCTCTAACAATCTCCCCATTTTTGATGATGACAAAACATAGAGAATTTTGCTCAAAGAAAAGAAATAGAATAAATAACTCCCCCTGAGATAAAGAATCTCCCCCTGAAATGAATATTCTAATAGAAAAGAACACTTCCCTTTTTGCTTGAGTATATTTCAGAACCTGGTAGGAATCCTTGATGAGAGAAAAACTCAGCATCAGCTTGCTCTCCAGAATCTGTTTTCAAGGATCAGAGCATTTTCAAGGATCAGAGCCTAATTGAATAATTCTCAGGGTAACTTCAGATCATTTTGTTAGATGAGATAATGAGATCTGAAAGTCTTAAGATTCAATGTTAGATTAAAGCAATGTCTGAATTTCATTTTTAGCATTTGCTTATGTTGAACAATCAAATTCTCTTTCTCTTTCTCCCCCCTTTTTGTCATAATCAAAAAGAACTTTAAAGACAGAAAAAATAACAGAAGAAGAGAAGAAAATATGGCATACGAATGGAAGACAAAATAGCCAGTTTTAATCAGATCAGAAAATCACAAAGCATAAGAAGTTCGTAGAGTAGATGATAAAAAAAACACGTGCAAACACAAGAATGCAAAGACATGAAAAAGAAAACTAGGGCTGGCGAGAAGCAATCAGTGTTAGAAGATCCATAATTTTAGCAGTGGACTCTTCTTGCTTGGCCATCCAAGTCTTGATTTCTTTAGTAGTCTGTTCCTGTTTTATCATCCATGTTCTAATTTCCTTGACTTCTTGGACAACATCTGGAATCTCGGTCTTTATCTCAGATGCAGAAGGTTCAGAACAGATGCAGTTGCCATTGGATGATCAATCTCTATGTCAGATGCAGGAGTATCTTCTATCATGGAAGAATTTTCAGCAGGAGCATATTTTAGAAGAAGCACTGGAGTTGTGATAATTTTCAGCAGAGTTTGTCTTACCATTTCAGCAAACTTAGCCTTTGCATCATCAGCACAAAGTGTTCTGAGGTCAGATGCTGCAGAGTTGAATTTTGATATGAATCTGTTCCAAGAGGCTTCAGATTCAGCAGGATTCAAACTAGCCAAGCATTCTCTCTCCACAAAAGCAATTCCTTTACGTAGTTCCTTCTTGAAATTCTTGAATAGAGTAGAAACATCTGATCTGGGTTTTGGGTTGAGAAAGTCTTCTATGGTGACTGGTTGTGATGGTTCAGAAGGTGTTTGAGTTTGTTCAGGAGGTGGGTGATCAGATGATGGTTGTTCAGATGATTAGGGTATGGATGTTTGGGGTAAGGTAAGTTGAGGAATGGAGGTGTCAGTATCAGATGGTGTTGATATGACAACATCAGATGAGGACGACATAAAATCTGTGAAGTTGAATTTGAAGCGAAGAGGGTTTTCAGATGCAGGTAGATCAAATGATAGTGGTTTATAGGGATCAGGAATTTGTAAGCTAGTTGGTGAGGGGACTTCAGATTCATCAGAATCAGATGATTCGGTTGAATCACATGAAGTTGAAGCGAGGACATACAAAGTTGCAAGTGGTGATATATCTAGAATGTTTTCAGATGGTTGTTGGACAGATGGTTGAGGATTTTTGATGGTTGGTTCTTCTGGTGGTTGAGTAGATGAGAGTGGTTCATATTGTTTTTGTTGTTCTGATTGTATTTTTAGTTCAGATAATTGTTGTTTTTGTGATTGAGATGATGGTTGTTGTTGTGTTTCAGATCTGTTTGGTTGAGGAGGTTGATGTTTAGACGATTTCAGTTGAGGGGTTTTAGATGGTAGTTGAACAGAAGATGGTTGAGAATGCTTTATGGGAGATGAAATGGGTTCATATGATTTCAGAGGAGATGGTGGAGGTGAAGGTGAGGATGAAGGTATATATGGTTTGGGATCAGATGTTAATACCTGGTGAATTGTTTCTCTGATTTCTTCCACAGTAGCTTCTGGAGGATTTTCCTTTTGCTTCTGGTCCTTTTCAGGCTTGTCACCAGCATCAGAGGCTTTCCTCTTGGGCTGTGCAAAAGATCCTTCTTCAGCCTTTCTTTTCCTGCGCCTTTCTCTCACAAGACTTGGCAGTACTTCTCCTTCTTTCTGTACTATGTTAGCAGGCAGAGGAATACCATCTCTTAAACATTCAGCAATGAATGTCAGAATGATGTGCCTAGGTTCATCAGCACTGAACATTGGAAAATCTGCTAGAGGAATTCTCCTTCTGCTGACGTCTTCAGATTGAAATTTCTTGGGTTTTCCAGCAAGCTCTGAAATAACCTTCATTCGCTTCAGAGTGTTCCCATTTATGACAGATCCTATAACATAGGACATATCCTCTGTCACCCCAGCATCAAACAGATGTTTCACAAGACCATTCTCTGTTAGAATGTCTGATATCAGTCTTCCCATAGGGATCCAATTTCTGATTTTTCCAGCTTTAACCATAACTTCTTCTCTTGTTTCTTTGATATAGTTCAACAGATGACTGAACAGAAGATAAGGTAAATCCACCTTCTTTCCTTTCCTCATACAATACATGAAGTACATTTGTTCTGAATTTACATAATCTTGTGATTTAGAAGATTTCCTATGAAAGATTGAACTCATGAAGATCTTAGCCCAGATTCTGTAAACAAGTTTCAGATCTCTGACCTTGTTAGATGGTTCCCCAGAAACACAAACTTCTTGAAAAATGTCAGCCAAATCCACACGATCAATAGCCATACTTGTGATTCCCTCAGTTTCCTTATACTCAAGTAGTTGTCTGATTAATTTTTCAGTAATGACAATTTCATTTCGAAGAACAGATGAATGAATAAACTTAGGGCATACTTGAGCGTGTATCCAAAATTCTTTTACCAAAGCTGGATAAACAGGACCCATCATCCTGTCAAAATATTTTTCCCAGTTCTGAGCTTTGATAGTTGAAAGGAGATCAAAACCATTTTCTTTTATGGATTCAAAATCCACAAAGTTCTCACACAGAACCTCAAGTTCTTTGATTGGAGTGAGAAGAGTTCTTACTGGTGCTTTGTACACAACAGGAGTTTGGGATGAACCAGCAGCATTTGGAGATGATGCAACAGTTGATGAAGGTGTTGATGAAGGTGAAGCCATTGAAGTTCTAGAGATGCGTCTGGGTTTACGAGGATTTTTGGGTTTTGAAATAAGATGGAAACAATAGAGAAGGCAGAAATGCATATGTAAAGTGTGATTTGTGAAGAGTTTGAGAGAATTTATAAGAGAAAATTTTTAGGGCATGCAAAAAGACATACACACTCAAGCGTGCACAAACATTTAATGAGGTGAACCATAATCAAATCAAGCAATTAATGCAAAGAATAAAATCATATCAAACATTTAAGATTCTGACAGAAGGGGGGAAATCAAGAGATTTTGGATTTTCAAAGCAATACCTCAAATGTCACTTCAGTATGGTGCACTCTACCTTTCCAGATTCTGAGCTACACGTGTTTGCTTGCATGTGCCTCTGAAACTCTTTGAGAAATGACACGTTAGGCAACGTTCAGATCTTCTGAGCCTTGTTAGTTCAGATTTACACACAAATAAATAAACACAGAATTGAACAGAAGAAATACTTCAGAGTTTAGACATTTATCATCTAAAGAAAATTTCATCTGATGAATATTCTATTCTGGACAGAAGTCCATACTAATATTTTTCAGAATAAATTTAAATCTATCTTCAGCAAGGGGTTTTGTAAAGATATCAGCCCACTGATGATCTGTATCTACAAAGTTTAAATTGATAATTCCCTTCTGAACATAGTCTCTGATGAAATGATGTTTAATCTCTATATGCTTAGCTTTAGAATGTAAAATGGGGTTTTTAGATAAGCATATAACAGGAGTATTATCACAGAAGATAGAAATGTTACTCTCAAAGATTTGATAATCTTCTAGTTGACTTTTCATCCAGAGCATCTGAGTGCTACATCCAGCAGTAGCAATATATTCTGCCTCTGTTGTTGAAAGTGCAATTGTGGGTTGCTTCTTGCTGAACCAAGAGATCAGATGACTTCCAAGAAATTGACAACTTACAGAAGTACTTTTACGTTCTACTCTGTCTCCAGCATAGTCAGCATCACAAAATCCAACTAATTTATACTCATCAGATCTTCTGTAACACATACCCACATTAGTAGTACCTTTCAGATACCTTAGAATCCTCTTAACAGCTGTTAAGTGTGATTCTCTGGGATCTGATTGGAATCTAGCACACAGACACACACTGAATAAAATACCAGGTCTTGAAGCAGTCAAATATAAGAGAGATCCAATCATACCTCTATAAAGTTTTTGATCAACTTTCTTACTTACCTCTTCCTTACCAAGTGTGCTTGTAGGATGCATTGGAGTCTTAGCCAATTTGCTTTCATTCAAATTGAATTTCTTCAGAAGCTCTTTGACATATTTAGTCTGGTGAATATATGTACATTCTGGAGTCTGATTTACTTGGATTCCCAGAAAGAATCTAAGTTCTCTCATCATGCTCATTTCAAATTCAGCCTGCATAGACAAAGCAAACTCCTTTCCCAGCATAATATTGGTAGATCCAAAAATAATATCATCCACATAAATTTGACAAACTAATAAATCTTTCTTAATTGTTTTACAGAAAAGAGTTGTGTCCACTTTGCCTCTGATAAAGTTCTTTTCCAGAAGAAAATTACTTAATCTTTCATACCAAGCTCTGGGAGCTTGTTTCAAACCATAAAGAGATTTTTTAAGTTTGAAAACATGATCTGGAAATTTATTACTTTCAAAACCAGGAGGTTGATGGACATACACTTCTTCTTCTATAATACCATTTAAGAAGGCACTCTTAACATCTATCTGATATAGAGTGATGTTATGTTGTGCAGCAAATGAAATAAGAAGGCGTATAGATTCTAACCTTGCCACTGGAGCATAAGTTTCAGTGTAATCAATACCTTCTTGTTGATTTTACCCTTGAGCTACCAGCCTTGCCTTGTTCCTAACAACTTCTCCTTGCTCATTTAATTTATTTCTGAATACCCACTTTGTTCCAATAATGTTGAAACCTTTTAGTCTAGGAACCAGATCCCACACATCATTTCTTGTAAATTGGTTTAGCTCATCTTGCATTGCAAGTATCCAATCATTGTCACTCAGAGCCTCATCCACAGATGTTGGTTCAATAATAGACACCAACCCAAGAAGTGATGTTCCAGATTATCTGATAAACGACCTTGTTCTTATAGGGTCATCTTTCTTTCCAATAATCATTTCTTTTGGATAAGAAGCCTTGATTCTGGATGATCCTTTAACTGTTGGTTCTTCAAAAATATTCATGTTATTCATCTGAGCAGCTAATGGAGTTGCATCTGGCGTAGCTTCTTCTTGAGCTTTTTCTACTTCTGGTTTCTCAGATTCTATGAGAATAACTTCTCCATCTGCAGAGTTTTCAATCTGCTTTGGCTTTTGATTGCCAAGCTTATCATCAAATCTAACATGTATAGATTCCTCCACAATTTGTGTCTCAGTATTGTATACTCTGTAGCCTTTAGAGCGTTCAGAATATCCAAGCATGAAACACTTTTGGGCTTTAGAATCAAACTTGTTAAGATTCTCTTTAGTGTTTAGTATAAAACAAATACATCCAAAAGGATGGAAATAAGAAATGTTTGGCTTTCTATTCCTCCACAATTTATAAGGAGTCTTTTCCATAAGAGGTCTAATTGACACTCTGTTCTGAATGTAACATGCTGTGTTAATTGCCTCTGCCCAAAAATGTTTTGCCATGTTAGTCTCATTGATCATGGTTTTGGCCATCTCTTGCAAAGTTCTATTTTTCCTTTCTACAACTCCATTCTGTTGTGGAGTTCTAGGACAGGAGAAATCATGAGCAATGCCGTTTTCATTAAAATATTTTTCAAAAAGTTTGTTTTCAAATTCACCACCATGATCACTTCTGACTTTGACAATTTTGAAATCTTTTTCAATTTGAATTTGTTTGCAGAAATCAAAGAACACAGAGTCTGACTCATCCTTGTGTTTTAGGAATTTTACCCATGTCCATCTGCTGTAGTCATCAACAATGACTAATCCATACTTCTTGCCTCTGATGGATGCAGTTTTCACTGGTCCAAACAGATCAATGTGAAGTAACTCTAATGGTTTTGAAGTTGAAACAACACTTTTGGATTTAAAAGATGATTTTGAAAATTTTCCTTTCTGACATGCTTCACAAAGAGCATCTGAGTTGAACTTCAGATTAGGAAGTCCTCTGACCAGATTAAGCTTATTAATCTGAGATATACGTCTCATATTAATATGACCCAATCTTCTGTGCCAGACCATTGCTCCTCATTAACAGACATAAGGCATTTAACATTCTGAACCTTAAGTTCTGAAAGACTAATTTTATAAATGTTGTTTTTCCTTTTACCATTAAAGAGGATTGAGCCATCGTTTTGACTAACAGCTTTGCAACACTTTTGATTAAAGATAATGTCATAACCATTGTCACTTAATTGACTTATGGACAATATATTATGAGCTAACCCTTCAACAAGTAAGACATTAGTTATGGAAGGAAATTTACCATTGCCTATGGTTCCAGAGCCAATTATTTTGCCCTTCTGATTCCCTCCAAACTTAACATCTCCTCCAGATCTAAGCTCCAGACTTTGGAACATAGACCTTTTTCCCGTCATATGTCATGAGCATCCAGAGTCCAGGTACCATGAATGGAGTCTTGACTTTGCTGCTAAGGATTTCTGCAACATAGATTATTTTGTCCTTAGGTACCCAGATTTTCTTGGGTCCTTTTTGGTTAGTTGCCTTAAAGCTTTTTTTGAACTTCTGTCTTTCAACATAAGACTTGTTCTGATTAGCTTTAGATTTATTAAACACAGGTTTGTTCTGGTTAGAACTTGTGTGTTTAATATCATTCAAGTGACCAAATGTAAATTGAGAATATAAAGGAGGATACTTGATATTCAGTTTATCTACAGATTTTGGATTTGAATCTTCATAAGAGAAGGATTTACATCCAACACCTTTTCTATAGTTTCTGCTAATACCATAGATCATTGAAGCCATTTTGCTTCTATCTAGACTTTTAGTTAGAAACTTCCTGAAACTATAGTCATACTCTTGTAAAATATTTTCAGAGCATGATTCAGATTTTGAATCAGAGTTTGATTGAGCAGATTCTGTGACAAATTCGACTCGATTCATCTTATATGTTCGCTTTTTTTGTTGAATTCCATCCCCATTTGAATAAAATGTATCCCAACCCCCTCAAAATGTAATAATTTTTATCTCTTTTATCTTGATTGCTTTAATACTTCAAAACAATCTTCAAAATAAATTCTCGATTAGTCGAGCCATTTTACACCCCTGTAAGTCGAGTGCTGTCAAAGCCTCGCCATCAACCTTTTGGTCACAGACACAACATTTTAAAGCTTAATCCTGGGCTTCCTTACAGTGATACCTATTTGATCAATTATTTCTAGTTGGTCATTTAGAAGACTAGTCCACTTTGCTAGTATACACGTTAAAACTCAATTTCAAACCTTGATTCCCATCGAGCACTTTTTCTTCAAATCAAATTAAAATACTTAATAACTACTCAAGTACAATTTCGATAAAAGATGAAAAAGAGAGAGTTCCAAGTCTTTGGTTCTCTCTCCCAATTGTTTGGGTCTGAGAAGTCTTTCTTAAGCTCAAACAATTGTCTTCTAAAAACGATAAACTTATTCAAGTCTATTTTTCTAAACACTTAGGATGAAAAAGAGAGATCTCCAAGTCTTTGGTTCACTCTGCCGATTACTTAAGGTCCAAGAAGTCTTTTTTGAGCTTCGAGTAATCGTCATCCGATTAATACACTCTAATCATATTAAACATCTTTCATAATATTAGATGAGAAAAAGAGAGAGCTCCAAGTCTTTGGTTCACTCTTTCGATTATTTGAGGTCCGAGAAGTCTTTCTTAAGCTTCAAGTAATCCTCATCTGTTAAAATACTTTAATCACATCCTATCTTTCAAAAGCCATTCAAACAACTTCTTTTGCGATGAAAAAGAAAGTGTTTCAAGTCTTTGGTTCGCTTTCCCGATTACTTGGGTCCGAGAAGTCTTTCTTAAGCTTCAAGTAATCGTCATCTGATCCATCTACTCGAACCGTACCCATTACCTTCATTTCTAGATGAAAAAGAGAGTGTTCCAAGTCTTTGGTTCGCTTTCCCGATTACTTGAGGTCCGAGAAGTCTTTCTTAAACTTCAAGTAATCCTCATCCGTTCAACTTATTCAAACCATACTCAATTCTATCCTTTCGCATTTGAGGTTGAAAAAGAGAGAGCTCCAAGTCTTTGGTTCACTCTCCCGATTACTTGGGTCCGAGAAGTCTTTCTTAAGCTTCAGGTAATCGTCACCTCTAGCTAAGCATCCAATACATCTAACCAATCTCTTTCTCGCCCCGTGCAACCAATACCTTATAACCTATTGAAATTTATCCTCTTTTCCAAACCAAAATACTTAACCAATCAAACTCTACTCGCCCTCGTGCGATCCGTAACTCAAACACCTTTTTCAAAGAAGATTGTTTAGTCCATTCTTCTGCGCATAACAAACTCGTGCTTCAGCCTCCCCTAGCGAGCAGACAAGCCAATGTTTAGCAGTTAGAATGCGACCTAAACTCTCGTTCAACTCATACCCACCTTTTACCAAGATCATTGTTTAGTCCCTTCTTCCGCGCATAACAAACTCGTGCTTCAGCCTCCCCTAGCGAGCAGACAAGCCAACGTTTAGCAGTTAGAACGCGACCTAAACACTCGTTCATTTTCAAACCCTTTTACCGTAGTTGGCCGAACTACGGCTGCTCTGATTCCTTATTCCCTAATAAGGATACGTAGGCACAAGATTGCGATAATCTTGCTGAGCACATTTCCCACAATTCCCAAACCTTTACCCGTAGTCCCATGAACTACGAACGCTCTGATTTTCCACTTCTTACAAGTGAAGATACGTAGGCACAAGGGCCCCAATCCTTGGCGAGCACCCTATCTTAAAACCACCCATTTCCCCTTTAGCAAGAAATTCCTTTAGAAGATAAACAAGCGTATCCACTTTCTCTCACGAATCGAATCAAGAGGGTCCCGTTGAGTACAACGGACATGAGGGGTGCTAATACCTTCCCCTCATGTAATCGAATCCCGAACCTAGAATATTGGTTGCGATGACCATGTTCTTATCTCCTTAAAGGTTTTATCGATATTTTCCTATTCTATCCTTGGAATGAATAAAGTTCGGTGGCGACCTTGTTTCGAACAGTATTTTCCGCGTCCATCGCGAGGATCGTATTTTTCGAGGTACGACATCATGATCGAACTAAGCATATAGAAAGAAGGTATCATTTTATAAGGGATCAATTTAACAAAGGAAATCTTGAACTATCGCATTACAAGACAGAATGATAACTAGCTGACATACTCACCAAACCCCTGGAAAAAGTTAGGTTCGACGAGTTGAAGAGAAGCATCAAGATGAGAAGTCTCGAGAATATAAATTATGGGGGTGTTAGAAGTTGTAATTCATGTTCAGTCGAAAGCTAGCATTTCCTATGTCGAAGTAGTTAGAATTCAATGTTATATTGAAATAGCTAGTCTGAGGTATAGGATAAGTTGTATCTACTTTGTCAAATACATCATTTAGTTGGCATGTCAAAACATTTCGGACATGTGTTGAACTTTATAGTTTTGGGCCTGAGACTTAGTTGCCTATATAATGAGCTTTGTATGATGTATAGAATATGAACTTCACTCAATACATATCCTAATTTTTTCACAATTCATTTTATAGTTTTCTCTCTTTTCTTTCTCTCTTATTATTATTATTATTATTATTATTATTATTATTATTATTATTATTATTATTATTATTATTATTATTATTATTATTATTATTATTATTATTATTATTATTATTATTATTATTATTATTATTATTATTATTTCATCTTTCTTAAAAACCCTTTTGTTCCAACAATGATAATCGAAATAATATCATCTCCTTTAGCCAAGTTAGCTTTAGGATAATTTTTGTTCCTCTTGTGATGTCTGCACTGAGGCGCATGATGACCTAACTTACCACACACATATAATTCTCCTCTCTTTTTAAAAGTTGGATTAGTAACACTAGGGACATGATTATTATGATTACTATGACGAGGTTTATGACCGGGTTTATGATTGTACCTTTTTTTGTGAGGCTTATTATGAGTGTTATTCTGGACCAGATTTGCTCAAGAAACTAAACTTTTTTTTCCTTTGCAGCCTTGCTTTTCTTTTTGTTTTTATCCTCGATAATGATGTGTGTGATCAAATCTGCAAATGGTAATTGCTTTTGCTTGTGGTTGAGTTGATTCTTGTAATCCTTTCATGATTCTGGAAACTTCTCAATGAGGATTCTAGCAACGAATTGATCTGGAAAATTTATGTTTTCAGCTTTCAGTTCTTCCAACAATTTGAGGTACTCATTAATCTCAATCTTGATATCTTTTTCTTCAGACATTTACCAACGGTAGTAATTCCCAATAACAAATTTTTGTTTTCCAGCATCTTCAGTAGTATATTTTAAGTTCTTCGAAACCTATATCTCACTTGATTCCTTGTAATAGCAGTAAACATTGAATAAATTGTTAGAAAAGTACTTAGTTTTGCGTGTCGACATACCTTGTTTACATGTGTCCATTGATCGTTGAGTTGGAGACGATGCTGGTTTCAATTCTAATAGAGCAGGGGGAACACCGTCCATGTAGGATGAGTGAACATGCTCATACCATCTACGAAAGTTTTGACAATTAAAAACTTCATTTTTTTTACATCTAGGAATGATTTAGCATAATTGATCATAGGCACAACAAGAGTCAGTTGCTGCTGAATAGTTTCAACATCGTTGATTTGAGGCTGACGATTGGAGTCATCACTGGAATTGTCTTCGAAGTCTATAAAATCCTTGAGATTGTTGTTAAATATGCTATGAAGATCTGCAAAATAATAACCGGTGAGAGCGTTAATTGCGTTGTCCTAAAGATTTTTCTGCGTAATACGCTAACCCTTTAGAATTTAAGAGATTATTCTCGATAAGCCGAAGATACAAATCGCAAGAAAACTATTTAAGCTACCATGTATTAAGCCAAATTTTTTAAAACTCATAAGTTAAAAAAATTCTTTTCTTTTTCTTACAAAACATAAATTATGTCATTATAGGCTGCTGATAGGGCTGGAAATGAGTCGAGTCGAGTCGAACTCACCTTAGCTCGGCTCGACTCGTTAAGAATTGTTCGAATTCGAGTTCGAGTTCGAGTTCGACACGAACTTTTTTTTAAGCTCAAACTCGACTCGTTATAAGTTCATGAACAGTTCGGTTCGACTCGTTAGTTTCATCTCATTAGGGTCAGCTCACATGGTTCACGAACTTAAAAACTATTTTTTTAAATATATATATTTTTTAGTATATTTGACATTTTAAATAAATATATATTTTTTAAATAAAATATTAAAATAAAATAAAAGTTATCATATTGAAATTTAACTTTATCTTCGAAATCTACTAATTCAAAACCTACACAACTTTCAAGAGATACATTTGAGAGTCTAATTCAAAAACTACTAAATTGAAGATTAAATTTGTCTAAGATTTGAAGTAAATATTTAAACCTAATCTTAAAGACAGTATAATTCTTTTCATATGTAATCGAGTTGACTCATGAACCTAACGAGTCGAACTATGTATAGTTCAAGTTCAGCTCATTTAGTTAACGAACTTAATTTTTCGCTCATACTCAACTCATTTGGTTCATGAACCTAGTTCAACGATTTAATTGTCGAGTCGAATTCCGAACTATCTTCGAGTTGGTTTGGTTCATTGCCAGCCCTAGCTGCTGATAGAAAAAATCACAATATTATTCCACCAAAGTTAATAAATTATGTCATTATTTCTCCATTAATTAAAACTAGTAAGAGACTCTGCATTCACACGAGTCATAGAAATTCAATTTATAATATTAAATAAATATTAAATAAATATGATATAATTTTAACTAATATATGTGAATTTATAAAATAAAATGTATAAAATATAGGTAATCATCAATGAGATTCTTTTAATTTATAAAATCAATTATACAATTATTTGAGTTGATATAACATACGTTTATATTAATTCAAAATCTCAATTAAACATATTTGATATAATATTGTAATTGCTAATAATTAAAGTATTATTTGATTTATTGAATCAAGTAAATAATTAATAATATTATAATTTCTAGTAATTAAATTATTAATTGATTTATTGAATCAAGGCTTTTAGCCCACAAATTTCCATATTTGTATATCATTGACCCACTAAATATGTATAACCGTATCATTGACAAAACACATACCAAGTGAAAAACCACAGAAAATTAGGATTTTGTTTGCATCATTCCCAACTTGATATCATTCAGTTAAAAGAACATAGTGAGAGGAATGTAGCAAATGAATCGTCCGAAAAAGCTTTGACCTGGATACATATCAAATGACGAATCATCAAGCATGAGCTAAGTAATTGTGTTTTCTTTCAGATTATCACATGAATCACAACTTTCGGATTTCCAATATCTTTGTTTTTGCTCGATATATGCAATAGAAGCATGAGAGGATTGTATTACTTTGAAAGATATTGTTTGTTATATTATTTGTTTGTTTGATATTATTCTTACTTCACTTTAGGATTTTTCATAGAGATTGTGGTACAAAAGGATTGTATTTATTTAGGAAGACGTGGTCTACATAAAATTGATACAAATTCATGTTATTGACTATTAGTGTTATTGCAGTGAGGAAACTGTGATGGAGACGATCCATGGTATGGTGATGGAGGTTGAAGGACGATCTGTAAAAAAAAATGAGTTCCTAAGAAGGCTGGCCATGTGTTGCGGTGAGAATCGTGATGTCAAGCTATTGATTAACTTGAATCTTAATTCATTAAATTCACAACATGACTTTGATTTATCCAAAGGAAAGGTTAAAGAAAGAAAGACCTTTTGCGCGATGTAACAACAATGCTAAGAGATCGGGGATCGGGGGTTGGTTATGCTTAGGGTAGGTATTTCACATCCTAAACATTTGTAATACTCTACATGAACCTTTTGTATGTTTGTATGCTAAGTTGCTAAATGTTTTCTATGGTTTTGGATTAGGGTTTGGGTGAAGACCTAAGGTTGATGTTTCTAAGTTTGCTCGCAAAGATATCACATCTTCTGCCTACGTATCCTAACTAGGATAGAATCAGAGCAATCATAGTTCACCTTACTAGGGATTAAAAAGTACTTGACTATGGTCAAGACTCTAGGAGAACAAACATAAAATGCTTGTTTAGATTTTAACCAAACTCTTTAGATCTATATTGTGCTCTCAAAGGGGATTGACTTTTACAAAAGCCAAGAGGGGAGTAAGTAATCCTGACAATGATTCTTACATAGAGTTAACAAACTCTATCTTAAAGTTCTAATTGAAGGATGCTCCTTAACAAGGGGTAGGTCTTTAGACTTAAATCAAAGTCTAATGGCTATAGGTTCTAACTTAACTAAGTTGGAGTTCAAAAAATGAATTAACAAAGTCAAAGGAAGGGTGATGAGCTATCTATGACCCAAGGGTCAATAGATAGATTTTCCTTTAGAATAGGGAATGAGGCAACTGGATGAGAACTAACAAGTTCCATCACTTGGGGAGTAACTTAACAAAGTTAAAGAAATAAAGCAAGAACATGTAACAACATGTAAACATATAATCAAGATCAATATCTAGCATCTTAACAAAGTTGAAGAGAAAAGAGGTAACAACCATCAAGGAAAGCAAAGAACATGTGTAACAACAAAAAGTTCATTTATAAAATTCAAACAAGATTAATGCAAGCAAGTTACAACTTGAAGCAAGCATGCTATAATAATCAAATGATATCAAATGTAAAAACAAAAGACCAACTAACATGCATTGATGACAGTCAACCAAGCAAGAATACAAGAAATGTTACAACAGTTCCAATATAAGTTGATGATTTCATGGGGAAAAGTAAGCAAGTTTCATGGTAACAACCAAGTCAACAATCAAGCCCTGACATGTTATGGTTCTAACAAGACACATAAACAAATAGAAACAGGCATGATGAACATATTCAAGAAGTTACAACATCAAGAGTTATGGTAGAGTTTACAAATGAAGTTCAATAGGTTATTTTCATATATATATATATATATATATATATATATATATATATATATATATATATATATATATATATATATATATATATATATATATATATATATATATATATATATATATATATATATATATATATATATATATATATATATATATATATATATATATATATATATATATATATATATATATATATATATATATATATATATATATATATATATATATATATATATATATATATATATATATATATATATATATATATATATATATATATATATATATATATATATATATATATATATGCATTCACAAAAGAAAATATAAACATGGTAAGACATTGAATCAAACAAATTTGATTATTTAAACATGTTAACAAACACATATAAATCACACAAGACAGGTCTCACAAGAAGAATCAAACCACAAGTTGAGAAAGTTCAAAAACACTAAGGTAAAAACCCTAAAAACACATGATTTTTCAAGTGGATCAAAGTATTTTTAGGATAACAATCCTTGAATTCTTTCCTCACTTATTGAAAATAGGCATGTTGAGTAGCAATTTGCAAAAAGAATGGTACAAAAATGCTAAAAATCAAGAGAGTTGTGATGAAATTGATTTGTAAAGACAAAGTGAGAAAATAGGTGATAAAAAGAATGGAATTGATCCTGAAAAGTAAAATTGATCATAAATCCTCCCTGAACCTGAACTTTACTAGATAAGCTCAGGACTCCCATGTGAACCTTCTTGACCATATCTTGAAATAAAGAGGAGTGGTGAATTTGTATACGGACTTCAAAAATGTTACACCGAACCCTAATTAGATCCTGATGATTTTTAATCATGAAGTAACTGCCTTGGCATAAACTGAGACATAACTCAAGCACAGATAACCTGAATTGTCATAGAACCCTAGTTAGGGCCTTAGACATACCATATAACTTCTGTACTCTGGCCTTGATTTTGAAACAAACCCTCATCTGACTGACAAACTTAGTCAAAGCGATTGAACCTCAGTACATACTACATATACCAATACCTGACATTCTCGCATGAAACTTGACTCAATTTAATTCAACCTCGTAATAAAGGTAATTTTTTTTCAATTTTCTGAATAACGGTTAGTGGGTGAATGTACAGATGAAATGTATACATGGGTAGCACAAATTTGGGGTATGACAAGTGCAGTTTGACACTTATATGATTGAAGTGGAATTTGAGAACTGGTGGGATAATACCGTCAAAGGTTTGAAGAAGAGGAAGTTGAGGTTACTTGGGTTGTTTTCAGAGAAGCGTTTATGGAGAAGTATTTTCTAGAAGATGTGCATGGGAAGAAATAAATTAAGTTCCTTGAGCCGAAATAGGGTAACTCAACTATGGTCGTGTATGCAACAAGATTTGAGGAGTTTATTAGGTTTTTTCCTCATTATAACACTACTAATATTGAGAGATCCAAATGTATTAAGTTTGTGAATGGTTTGAGGCCTGAGATCAAGCAAGCCATGGGTTATTAGGAGATTAGGAGATTTTATGAGTTGTTTAACAAGAGTAGGATCCATAATGAAGATAGTAAGCTCAGTCTACTCGCTACAAGAGTTAAAATAAGAAGAAGGGAAATAACCCATTCAGAGGGAAGCCGTATGTAACTCCTACTGACAAAGGGAAACAAAAAGTTGGTTATGACAAGAAGCCGAGTGAGGGAGGAGCTCCTACTCTGGTTAAGTGTTATAAGTGTAATGTTGACGGACATCGTGCCCCAAAGTGCACAAGTGCTGAACTGGAATGTTTCAAGTGTGCCAAGCCAAGCCATAAGGCTTTTGAGTGCAAGAGTGATGCGGATGTGACTTGATACAAATGTGGTGAACAAGGGCATATTAGTACCAAGTATGATAAACCAAAGAAGGCTCAAGCTAAAGGGAAGGTGTTTTCTCTATCAGGATCTGAGACTCCTAGTGAAGATCTATTGATCAGATGTACGTACTTCATTAATGATACACCTTTGATTGCTATAATTGATATTGGAGCTACACATTCTTTTATTGCTTTGGATTGTTTTAAGAGATTAAATCTTGAGTTGTCTATTATGAATGGAGGTATGGTTATTGATACTCCTGTTATAGGTTCCGTAACTACTCCATATGTGTGTTTGAATTGTCCGTTGAGTATTTTTGGTAAGGATTTTGGAGTTGATTTAGTGTGTCTACACTTATATCAACGTGATGTTATCCTTAGGATGAATTGGTTGGATTTCAACTGTGTTTATATCAACTATTTTGATAAGACAATTATTTTTCTTGAACCTAAGAATTAAGGAGACTTGTTTATGTCTGCTAAGAAAGTGAATGAGCCAGTGCAAGATGGTGCTGAGATGTTTATGTTGATTGCAACTTTGAGTATTATTGAAGGTGGAGAAGTTGGTGTTTAACCAATTGTTTGTGATTTCCCAGAATTTTTTCCTGATGAGATAAGTGATTTGTCGCTGGAACGTGAAGTGGAGTTTGCGATCAACTTAGTTCCTAGAACCAGTATGATATCGATGGCTCCATATCGTGTGACCACATCGGAATTGAAAGATTTGAAGAGTTAACTAAAATATATGCTTGAGAAGAGATTCATTCGTTCCAGTGTGTCACCATGGAGTGCACCCGTTTTATTGGTTAAGAAGAAACAAGGTTCTATGAGGCTTTGTGTGGGCTATAGACAATTGAACGAGGTGACTATTAAGAATAAGTATCCACTTCCGAGGATTGATGATATGATGGATCAGTTGGTTGGTGCAAAGTGTGTTCAGTAAGATAGATTTGAGATCTGGGCATCATCAAATTCGTGTGAAGGCTGAAGATATTCAGAAGACTGCTTTTAGAATCAGGTATAGTCATTATGAGTATTCTATGATGTCGTTTGGTGTGACTAAATCACCGAGTGTATTTATGGAGTACATGAACAAGATTTTCCATCCGTATTTGGACAAGTTTGTGGTTGCGTTCATTGATGATATTTTGATCTATTTGAAGAATGAAGAGGATCATGTTGAACATTTGAAAATTGTGTTATCAGTGTTGAAAGAGAAGCAATAATATGCTAAAATTTCTAAGTGTTAGTTTTAGTTAAAGGAAGTGAGTTTCCTTGGCCATGTGATTTCGAGTAAAGGTATTACAGTTAATCCGGCGAAGGTGAAGTTGTATCGCAGTGGGAAGCTCCAAAATCAGTTTTTGAGATTATAAGTTTTCTTGGTTTAGCAGGTTATTATCGGAAATTCGTTGAAGTATTTGCCAAGTTAGCCTTGCCGTTGACACAGTTGACTAGGAAGGCTCAAGCTTTTGTTTGGGATGCAAAGTGTGAAGAAATTTTTCAAGAGCTTAAAAGAAGGTTGATGAAAGCTCCTATTTTGATTTTTCCTAATCCGGCAGAACCGTTTGTAGTATATTGTGATGCTTGGCTGATGGGATTGGGAGGTGTGTTGATGAAACATCAGCAAGTTGTAGCTTATGCTTCAAGGAAACTTAAAGTGCATGAGAGGAATCATCTGAGGCATGATTTAAAGTTGGCTGATGTTGTGTTTGTATTGAAGCTTTGGAGGAATTATTTGTTCGGATCAAGATTTGAAGTGTTTAGTGATCATAAGAGCTTGAAATATCTCTTTGATCAGAAAGAGTTGAATTATCATCCGGGTAAAGCAAACATTGTAGTTGATGTATTAAGTAGGAAATCTTTGCATATGTCTATGATGATGGTAATAGAGTTAGAGATGATTAAGAAATTTCGAGACATGAGTTTTATGAAGATACTTCTCATGGAGTTAATCTCGGTATGTTAAATATTACTAGTGGTATTCTTGTTGAGATTCGGGAAGGTCAGAAATCTGATTTGAGTTTGGTATATCGATTGAATTTGATCAATCAAGGTCGATGTGGTGATTTTCGGATTGATGAAAATGGTTTTATGAGATGTCGGGATAGAGTTTGTGTTCTGGATATAGCTGAGCTGAAAAAGAGTATTCTTAAGGAAGGGCATCGTAGTGGACTGAGCATTCATCCGGATGCTACGAAAGATGTATTAGGATTTGAGGAAAATATTTTGGTGGCCTAGTATGAAGAAAGAAATTGTAGAGTTTGTGTATTCTTGTTTGACTTGTCAGAAGTCGAAGATCAAACATCATAAATCGTCGGGTTTGATGCAACTGTTATTTATTCCTAAATGGAAATGGGATAGTATATCGATGGATTTTGTGTCTGCTTTACCTAGAACACCGAGTAATTGTGAGGCTATTTGGGTCATTGTGGATAGATTGACGAAATATACTCATTTTATTCCAATGAGAATAAATTATCCATTGGAGAAGTTAGAAAAACTGTGCATTGAGAGGATTGTCAGTTTGCATGGTATTTCGTCTAGCATTGTGTCAGATAAAGATTTGAGGTTTACTTCGAGATTTTGGGAATGTTTGCAAAGTGCTTTGGGTACGAAGTTGCGGTTGAGTTCTTCTTATCATCTGCAGACAGATGGTCAGATGGAGAGACGATTCAGTCAGTTGAGGATATTTTGAGAGCTTATGTGTTGGAAAAAGAAGGTTCTTGGGATAACTACTTACCTTTAATTAAGTTTACTTACAACAACATTTTTTATTCGAGTATTGAAATGGCACAGTTTGAAGCCTTGTATGGTAGAGAGGTGTAGGACACCATTGTGTTGGTATGAGTTAGGAGAGAGTGTTGTGGTTGGACCTGAGATAGTCCAACAGGCTACTGATAAGATTAAGATGATTCAGGTGAAGATGAAGACTTTTTAGGGTCGTCAGAAGAGTTATCATGAAAAGAAGATAAAAGCACTTGAATTTCAGGAAGGAGATCATGTGTTTCTTAGAGTTACCTGATAACTGGTGTTGGTCGAGCATTAAAGTCACGTAAGTTAACACCATATTTTATCGGTCCATACCAGATTTTGCAGAGAATATGAGAGGTGGCCTATCGGGTTGCTTTGCCCCCGTCGCGTAATCTCCATGATGTGTTCCATGTATCTCAATTGAGGGAATACATTGTTGATCCGTCTCATTTAGTCCAAGTAGATGATGTGCATGTGAGAGATAACCTGACTGTGGAGACATCACCTATGCAGATAGAGGATCGGGAGTTGAAGCAACTTCGAGGTAAAGAGATTTCCTTAGTGAAGGTAGCTTGGGGAGGACCAGTAGGTGGAAATGTGACTTAGGAGCTTGAGAGTCAGATGAGAGAGTCTTATTCTGATATGTTCATTTGAGGTAATTTTTTAGGGTGAAAATCTTTTAAGTGGGGGAGGGTTGTACCACCCCAATTTTTAGTAATTATTTATATATATTATATTAATTAATTAATTGTGTGAGTTTGTGCGTAATTGATTTATTTGGATTATTTTATATTGTCGAAATGATATAGAAGTAACAGATACAAGATAATTGGACCTATTGGATGATAATGTGAAAAGTAAAGGTTGGGGTACGATTAGTAAGCCCATTAGTTACTAGAATTAGTTGTTATAAGGGTTTTATATATAGAGAAAAATAGAGTTAATAGGGAAAAAAGAAGAAACGAAGCTAACATAGAGAAAAGGAAAAAGGGGAAAAGAGGACAATAAAAACTAAGGAAGAAACTCAAGAGTTCATCAAGAAACCAAAGTAAGGGTGGGTATTTACATGGTTATGGAATTTTATGATAGTGTATGATGGGTAATATCATATTTAGGATAAAAATCCATAATATCAATGGTTTTGAAATTGATGATTACATGACATATGATAGTAGGATCCTTAAATATATTTTGTGGTTATAATTGTCATATAATGGTAGTATTTCGAATTCTGGAACTGAAACTTTTTACGGAATCGAAATCGGAGGTTCGGAAGGTCTCTGACAGTGAAAATGAGGTTTTTTTGGGATCTAACACGTGTGGCCGTGTCAACCCCTTATTTTGGAGTGCAAAAACATGATTTTCTGACTTTGGAGTGCCACGGGCCGTGTCCCCTGACATGGGCGGCCGTGTCAGCTTGCTGGATTTCATACTTGGAATTGTCTCGATCATAACTTTTGATCCGTAAGTCCGTTTTGGTCCCCGTTCAAAGCATCAGAAAGCTAACGAATAGAGCTATAACATAGTATAGATAAGATAATTATTTTCCTAATATTTTTATATCTAATATTTTTGGGAAACCAATTGTGTATATGTTCTATTAATGAATTATTGCACTATTTACTGCTGGTTGTGAAATTATTTGTAATCAATTTATCGAATAGTTGTGTGTATGCTTGTATAAGTATATTTTGATGTATGACAACATGAAATGCATGATAGTTATTTCTTGTTGTAATGATAATAAAATTGTGTTTGTATTGTAAAATGTGTTGTGTACCATTTGAAAGTGAATTGTGTGGAGATGATTCATAAATATGTGCAAGTATGTGTAATTGTGTGGTAACTCAATTACGATGAATTATTGAAGACCTGTAGGAATGTTAAGATTGAGGGATGATCTTAATTGCATATGGTTGTTGAACTTGCACATGCATCATTGTAGTCAAGAGGGAATGGTGTTAGTTTTGTGGGAACTAGTGATTTGTTCCAAACCTAGAGAGGGGTTGGAAGCTTAGAGGATGGGCTTTTGTATGTTATTGGTCTAGAGGACGGATCCAGTTTAATGTAAAAACCGAAAATTAATAACAGTCATTGGTACCATATGCATGAGTATTGCATTTGAGTCTTGCATTGAGTCATATTGTGTCTATCATTGCAATATGAGATTATGTGCATTAAGTGAATTTGATGAATTTGATGAATTTGTGAAATTGTGGATTTTTGAGTATATACTTATGAATAGTATGGTTGCTTAAGTGATGCTATGTTTATAAAGCATTTGAAGTGTGAAAATAATTATGTTATGCATGTATGCTATGTATTATATATTATTATATGATTTCAATAATTATGTGAATTCTTACCCTTCTGTTGGAATGATGTTTTATACAACATCGCTCAGGTACTGAAGAGTAGAAATGCTTCTAGCACGAGGGTAGCTGTTAGAGTTGCTTACTTTACTTTCCTTATTTATTTTGATTCGAGTCATGCTCTGATCATGTCACACTGAGACCATTTTGATTCATGTTTTAGAGATACTTTATGTACTCTATTTTATTTTGCTATCGTTATTTGAATTATGTGGAGTTTTGGCTTTCATTCCTAAGTGGTGATATGAATGAGTTATTTATGAGACAATTTATTATGTTCGTTATGAATGAAAGTGATTTGGCTGCTACATGCTATGTGAAAGTGTATGAAAAGCATGAATTTAATTTAAGTGTTATCGAGCATGACATGTGTGTGTGTGTGATGTTTGAATTATATGTGACACCCTTATTTGAGATGCATGTTATCTTAATCTGATTTATGACGTATTATTCTGTGGGGTTTAGAAGGTGATACATGATATTCACGTCGCAAACCCTAACGTTTAAATTTTAGAAATAAATGATAACCACATAACAACGTAATGATCACATCGCAACTTTGCCACGTGATATCCACGTCGCAAATGTTCCAACGATCATATTCTTTTTGTCAGTCAACCTGCACCCCCAGTGACCCATCACTTTACCGTCATATTTTGTTTCCTCTTAAACCGTTGCAATGTGATATTCACGTCACAACTAAAATTTTGAAAATTTCGAACTTCCCTCTTCAGTAGGTCTGACCCTTTTAATTGTTTTTTTTATAATTTAAACGTTGCGACGTGATTTTCACGTCACAACTTTTTTTTTTGTAAAATCTGACATACCATGTGATAAATTTACGCTTATTATTTTAGTATTAAAAATGTTAGTGACGTAAAAAACACGTTTCAACTGTCCATATTTTGCCACATATTTTTCACTTTACTAAATCACGTAGTAGGAGACAATTATTCTTATAATAAAGATAATTGTTTGATTAAACACGTGTCAAAGTTTTCTATGTGATTTAACACACTTGTTCAATTAATCACCTCAATTAGATATAACTTTATGGCAACGCTTAACATGTTCTCGAGGCCCCCATAATCTTATGTCTCCAAGGATTTATTCCTTAGGTAAATTTTGTAAGGTAGTGGACATAGCAAATTATAATGTTATTAGGTAACTAAATGTATTTTCACCGATCTAATGGGAACAAAATTATTCAAAATTTTTTATTAATAGTAATTAATAAAAAAAGAAAAATAAAAATCAATGAAATTTAAATATTAAAATTAGCGTTAGCGATACTAGTAATATATAGAGAGATACAAATAAAATAGATATTATAAAATTATAATATACTTAATTTAACTTTAAATTTTTGAAGAAAAATATAATTGAGATGATTATGTTATAAAACATATAGATAAATAGGTACGTTAATATTGATGGATTAAATTTGATTTCCTCGTAAGTAGCATCAATTGCATTGCTTTCAAATGTTTCAATCTCACAACACTTCATTCATCTTCCTCATACCACTTTTTACGGTAATTCGTTATCTCATCACTGTTTTTATTTTTTAAATTTCATAAAGATTCTGTTTCCAACAACATGCATGATAAAACAATTATGCAACATGATAAATCAAGCATAATTCACGATCAACAATGATCCACACGAGCCATCCGCTCACCGTAATCCTCTCAGAAATTACCACAACCGCACAAGATTATCCACATTCGATAATCATGGCTCACCACCATCAAAACACACCCTTGCGGGCACACCCACATAATTCCACATTTTCCCGATTTGATTCGTCACTCATATTCCTAAGTTTATTTTAGCCATATTAAACCTACCGATTAAACGGAATTGCGTTCCAAGCGAAATATGGACAAAAATCGCAAAAATGGGGAAAAGTCATCCCAGGCCTGCCCATACGCGTATGGCCCTACTGATACGCTCCCATACGCGTATGGCCTACCTGATACGCGTATGGCCTGGCTGACATGCCCTCCATACGCATATGGCCTTGTCAGATACGCGTATTACCCAACCACATACTGTCGCTTCCGCGAAAATAAGGTGCCGGCAAAACAGAAGAGTCGCCACCTTTCGTTATTTATCCCTTAGAACGGGAAAGGAAACGATCAGAAAAAACCTGACGAAAAGGTATAAGACAAGGTCATCGCAACCATTGTCTGGGTTCGGGAGTCGGTTACGCAAGGGGAAGGTATTAGCACCCCTCACGTCCATCGTACTCGACGGGATCCACGCTTGTTATGTTTACTGGACGAGTTGGTTTATCTATCTACCTATCAAGGCTGGCTTAAACAGAAAAGCAAAATGACTCGGCAAAGCGTCGCACTTTATGCCTACGTATTCTCATCAGAGAATGAGAAATCAGAGTCAACGTAGTTCGACCTACTACGGGTTACGGGGAAGGTGGCTCGCCAATACGTCAGTATCGTGCCTACATACTCTCAACAGGCTTGAGAGATCAGAGCTTACGTAGTTCGGGCTACTACGGATTATGGGGGTTCAGATTCATCTGTTTTATCGAGTAGGATTAAACAGCAGTTCCAGCAGTTAGGGACAAAGCCTGTTTGCGTTGGCGCTGAAGTTTAACGACACTCTTTTCTTCAGAAAAGCTTCCTTTGAATTACGGGCCCACGGGGCAAAAAGGTTTGAAGTTTGTTTTCTGTGTTTTACGGAAGAACTGTTTTTTTATTGTGTTTGCAATTTCAATCGCACTAAAGACTATGACCTGAGAGTGAATGCGTCGTATGTCACCCAAAGGGTGCCATACTAAACATCCGGACTGTTGAAAAGAAACTCTCCAACAATCCTTTCTCAGATAGCTTAAGGCTCGTAACGTACGAAAGAAATCATTCATGATTACTGTATTTTAAACTGTTTTAAGATGAGAAGAGAGCAGGCCCAACTACGGGGAGACTATCAAGTCCTACTGTTGTCATGCCAAGGATTCATCCTATGGTTGAAGTTTGAAACAGGGAACTCCTAGAAGTTATCATGCATAGGTTTCAACCTAAAGTTCTATCATCACTTCCTTATCAAAGGAAGTGAGAGTCCTAAGGGATCATGTCAATGATACACAGAAACAGATAAAGCATCAGCTTAAACAGTAAACAGTAAACAGATATACAGTAAAATGCATGCAATGCAAGTGAGGGAGGAAATGTGTGTGGGGCAGCAGCCTCCACAAGCTCATCTCAACCTCAAGCCAGATATGAATAACAGTAATCATACAGGAAGAATAAAGTAAAGTGATATCAAGCAAAGTAAACCACATGGGCAAGGGAGCAGGGCTCTACCAAATACCCGCAAGCAAAGCCATACAGTAACAATACAAGCAGAGGGAGCAACTCAACCTCTAGTGCAATCATGCTCCTAGATTAAAGTCAGTCTAGATATGGACTTATTCTAATGCATCAAGCAAGTCAAACAAGGCACATCAACACAGAAAAGATAACAGACAAGAAAGAAGGCAGATCAACCCCTCTTTCAATTCCAAGCTTCAGCTCTTCTAATAGCAAACCAGTCTTCAGACTTCAACCACCCTTCAAGGCTACCATCTCTCATGACAAATATCAATTGCTTCTCCAGGTTTCAACCCTTCAACATAAGTTTCAACTCATCTTCACTTCTCCAAGCTTCAGCTCTCCAGTCAATCCCACCTTCAGGCTTCACTCTTAACTACAAGTATCAACTTGATTCCTTCAGGCTCTCCAAGCATCAATGTAAGCACCAACTCATCTTTTATTCCTCAAGCCTCAACTCTACCCTCAATCTCTATTGAATCCTCCTCATAAGTATCAACTTAGTCTTCAAGCTTCAGCTCTCTCTGCTTTACCAGTCTTAACTTGGTCTTCTTCACCTACAAGCTTCAGCTGCTCAGAGTAATCTTCAATCACATGGGAGTGTCAACTTCATCCTTCAATCTTCTAAGCCTCAGCTCTTCATTCAATCTCCATTGAATCTTCAAGTATCAACTTGTTCTTCTTGCTCTTCATCTACAGTTGCAGTAGCAATGCTCAAGGAATCATCCTCTTCCACACTCTTCAATAAAGTCCTCATCTTCAAACTCAAGTCTAACATCTTTCAAGATACTCAAACCAGAAGATAATTGATTGAACAGGATGAGGGGAAATGATTAACAGCTTACTGACAACCAAAGGAAGCCTGTAAGGGTTCATCATTATGAGAGACTGGTTCCCTCAAAGTTCTACTTCCCAGATAAAGCCACTCATCCTTCCAAAGGAGGGATGTGAATATCTGAGAAGGACTTTTAATCATTAGGAGGAATGGAAGCACAAGATACTTTCCATGTTTGTGAAAGAAATCATTCTAACTACAAGGCTCTCCCTATGTCCTATCTCCTAATCCTCATCAGACACCTTCAGACACAAACAAATCCAAAGCTCCAAGCAACTTCAACCATCCTCACCTTGTCTTCAACTTGTCTTCAATCTCAACCAAAGCCAAACCAAGCACAAACCCTAATCTAAGGGGACTAAGGAAGTTAACCTAGTTGAATTAGTAATTTAGGATCACCTAAAACCTAGTACTAAAGTTAGTCCTAACTAAAATACTAAAATCAATTGTAAAATCCTACAAAAATTAATATGGTAACCTAGGTCAATCATGACTCTACCACATTAATTTCAGAGATCAAACCATCAAGTTGGACCTAGAACTAAATTCTACACTATAAGGTATCAAACCTAAACCCTAAAAGGAAGCCTCTAAATATCAATCTAGAAAGCACACCTATTTTCATCACAAAAATGTTAGAAATATTCTATGGGATCATACTTGTCTAACCTAATCACACACAAAAAATTAGGCTCAAAATCATCACCATGAGATCATACAAAATTCCACAAATATATGCATCAAACATGACCATTTTAATATCAATTAAAATGTAAAATTCCCATAAAATCAGAAATTACATGAAATGAAAATATTTTTTATCTAAAAAATACTAGACTCAATCATGAGTAAAATGCAAAAAGAATGGGATTAATTGGATTAATTTTCAATTTATTATGAATTTTCAAAAAACCATGAATAAAATAGAAAAAATAAAGAAAATCCAATTAAAAGAATAAAGGCACGGTGCAAATTGAAATCAGACTCAGTTAAAATCCTGGGTTGGGCCATCAGCGGGGTGTGGATAACAATTAATTCACTAAGCCCAAAACGCCTGAATAAATGAAACGGTGCGTCTCATTCATCAGAATCCTTCACAAATCAACTTTAAAACGTGGCCCTTGGATCAGCCTCAAAGTCCAAGTCAAACTCTCATCCAATGGTCCCAGAGTCATCTTCTCCATTCAAACCTCTGCAACTTCGCGCCCAGCTCCGGCCACCGCCGGTGGAGCTCCGATCATCTTCCTCAACCCTAGTTCTCTCTAGGAGCCTCTAATGCACATGGTCAAAACATGAAACTCATCCCAAATCTTGCCACGAATTCAACCATACCCCTAGTTTCTTCTGAAACCTCAAGATTCATCATATCCCAATCTCAACCGAAAATGGTGATTCACCTAATTTGTCTCTAATTCTCCAATTAACTATCTGAAATCCATCCTACACCATTCTACAATCAATTTAACACCTTAATTCAACCTAATTCTACCTAAATCATGCTATAGGAAGAAAGTTACCAACCTGGAAATCTTGGTTGAACATATGCACCAATCCTCCAAATCAAGCTCTCTAATCTTCTGAACACGATCAAGGAACCTTCTTCTTGCTTCTGTATGCAAAAGAACCAGCTGAAAGTGCTTGAATCTTGAAACCCGATGGTGAGTTGCAGGTGGAGAAATTCACTTGCTCAGACACGATTTAGCCACCAATTCTTCTTGAAAATGATCTGGAATCACTCCTTGACATCCATGGAAGAAATATCAATCAAGAAAATGGATGGAAAATGGAGAATTTGGTGAAACCGATTGCACTTGCAAGCTATGAAATTTCAATCTCAAACTATGCTCAATCCTTCAATGATCACCAACCTCTACAATGGATCCACTCTACTCCTTATATAGATGATATTTGGATGATCTAGAACCCTCTAGATCCTTCAAATGAGATTTTCCACTTCTCATGTCATGAGATTTTCAATCATGTATCATGACATGCACAATTCTGTTTCCCTTGGTGCAACAACTTGTTCTCATCCCAAAATCTCCCCAAGTGAGATATTAGAGGTGTTTAGCTTGCAAAAAGCCTTGCTCATGCCTTGATTTTGAGTTTTGCAAATGTTGCTTAATATGCAAGTAAGTGCTTTTCAAAGCAAGTCCATAAATTGAATCTCAAATCAAAAATGTGGCTGAGCCAATGTTCTTAAAATGTTTTCTAGAGTCAAAATGATATATTACATGTCATGGTTTGGATGTGTAGGTTGAAAATATCAATTTCCAACTTTGGTTTATTTAACTTATGCCCTTATTTTAGGTCATTTTTGCAACTTTGAGTTACAAGCCTTTCCATCATCTCATGACCTCTTTACTAGCCTTAAAACATCATTTTGAACAAGTTTTATGTTGAATATTTTTCCATTTGAAGCTTGGAAATAGGAGTTATGGCCTTATGCTTGAAATGACCTATAATCTCCAAATGACCAAAATGCCCTTGACTTGTCAAAGCCATAACTTGAGTTCTACAAATCCTATCAAGGACTTCTAGTACTCTATAGAAAGATAAGAAGATAAGGAACAACATTCATGTTGACCAAAAGTTCATAGGAATCATCCTTCTTGGGCAAAGGTTTGATGCAAGTTGGGTAACTTTCAAGGCCCCAGATTCACATACCTCAGGTGACTTGTAACTTGTCAAAGTCATAACTTGAGCTCTACAAATCCTATCAAGGACTTCTAGTACTCAAATTAAAGCTAAGAACAAGCTATACAACATTCATGTTGGGGGAAAGATGAGATGACAATCACATCTTGGGCTAACCTGCCTTGAAGATAGGGGTCAAACTAGGGGATTTTACACTGTCAAGCCTTAGAAACCCTAGCTTGAAACTTCTCAAACTCTTCAATCATGATGAGTTAACCTTGGAATCATCCTTATAGCATCTCAATGCATCAATCCATGATCACATGTCTCTTGAATTAGGTCTCAACCCTCTCCAAATCATCAGTTGACCTAGGGTTGACCCAGTCAAACCCTAATTACACCACTCATGGCTGGGTCTTCTTAATCTTGCACAATGACCTGTCTAGGCCTCAAAGTGATCTCCAAAACTTCTCATGAGATCTCTCAAGACCTCCAGTCTAACTTCATGGCTTCAGAATCATCTGATGGCTTTCCACAACTCTCAAGTTAGGAGACCTACACTCTTGGTTTCAACCACCCTCTCTGAGGCTCTTTTAACTTCTCTGACAAGGACATCAACCCTTGAACATCTGAATAACCTTCTTAGCTAGCTTCAAAGTCTTTTATAGCTCTTAATTGGTAATTGTACCTCTTGATCTCCTGCATACATGTCAATGGAATGCAAATGATAATGCTAATGTGAATGAAATGCAACATAAGCTAGGTAAAGAAATGTTGGTCAAATTTTGGGGTGCAACAGCTGCCCCTATTCAAACGGCTTGGACTTGACTGGGTGAGGAGCGAACGACCCTCAACCAATCAAGGCGCGAGACGGTTGAATACCGACAAACCCGTAAATTTGCCAACTGCACAAGTACACAATACTCCAATGGGAACAAATCTTCGAAAACTGAAATAATAGTTGCACGGCAACTAGCTGGGGAATTGGTCACACGGTAACCGGTAATATATGGTCGATCATGCCGTCAGGCATCAGGATTCCTCGGGATTTATTGGATCAACAATCAAGTTAATCATGCCATCGGGCATTCAAAGAAATCTTTGGGCATCAGCCGGACTTCATTAGTAAGTCGGGAATAGTATTCTCGGTCAATCATGAACCAGTTGGGGACCCCCAACTTCTACCATCAGGCACTCCGCATCAGCTGAGAGAACTGCTTTTCCAATACGATCGGACTTCAATCATCAAGTCTTCAAGGGACGTTGCAACTTCGCTGTTCAGAAACCTGCTAGGGATGACACATCTCCGCTGGGGATTCTGGGGAACTATCAAGTAACTCTGCTTCGGGAATCCAGAAATCATTCTGGGTGAATCATCTCTGCTGAGGAAATCAAGAATCATCTTGGACAAATAACTCCATGGGGGACTTCAAGAATCATCCTGAACCAATAACTATGCTGGAGGTTTCAGGAATCATCTTGAGCAAATGCTCTGCCAGGGACTCTAAGCATCAACTTGAGCAAACAACTCTGGCGGCTTTCATTGGGGATTTTAAGAATCATCTTAAGCAACGACGTTGCTGGGGACAGTTCAAGAATCATCTTGGGCAAACGACCTTGCTGGGGAATTCAAGAATCATCTTGAGCAAACGACTCTGCGGAGCAATTCAAGAATCATCTTGAGCAAACGAATCTGCGGAGGAACACCTGCAAAACAAGAACGGTAACGACCTAGCTCATGTTTAGTATGCATATGCTTTGACAGCAGCGCAATGCTCCACACGGTGAAAATGCTACGCGTTTATGATAGATGCTATGCAATCATGCAAAATGCTGTGACCCCGTCAGCAAAATAAATGCTGAAGGGAAAAGCCTCCTGTCAAGGAGAAAGGAACACTCTGGTGGAGGAAGGAATCGTCCTGCCACGGAGAAAAGGTCACGCCGATCTCAATCGGACTCCGCACAGGGAAGCAAACTTCAGTTGAGTGCTGCAGGGGAACGAAGCTCTACGAGAACCTGGACCTGCTGAGGAAAGCGATGTCGATCGCAGAAATAAACTGCACGGCCTTCACGGCCACTTCCCTGGAGATAACGACTCCGGCGGGGAAATACGGCATCAGCTATTCAACACTCTACTGGGGAAAACCAATCATGGCCCGAACTGCTTCCGATGACTCGGCTCTCTTGGGGTTCTGCAAACTCGGCTGGGGAAGAAGGAATCATCCTGCTTGCTAGGGAGAGTACGACTCTATGGGGAATCTCAATTCCGCTGGAGACTTCAGTCTGGAACTGTCAATTGCTGCACACTTCAGTATAACTCAGCTGGGGAGACGACATTCCTTCAGGATGCATCTGATTGGGGAGAGAATCTTCTCTGCCTGGGGAGACATATCAATGCTTACGATCTCACGTTCAGATTCTGCGGGGAGAGGCTGCTGAACTTTGCTGGAGAAGAAGGAATCATCCTGCTTGGGGACGCACACGGCGTACTGTCGGGTACATGCTACACCTGCAACAACACAAACAAACAGACAAGACACCCTTCTCAAAGGGACCTATCGAGGTTATCATCTTGTGGCAATGTTCAAGTAATTCATTGTTTCAACAATCAGTGGCCTAGGCCAGTAAGTTTATGTATGCGCATTTTAACAAAAACATCGGCGTTCTTTTTCGCAAACAAAACAGGTAAATGCTAAACAAACAAACAGAATTGCTGAATAGTATATATTTTATTGATAACGAACCCCTGAATGGGTAAAGATGTTTTACAACAGAGGCAAGCTCTTGGAATGAGGAAGCCGCGCAAAAAGTAAAACATAAATATACATCAGTATATACACATGTCGACAACGAGGCGTAGACGAACACCATGAGTTGATCCCTCTATGACCCACTCGACTTCGATACTTCTCCGACGCTTCAGCTTCCGAAGAGATTGATTCAGATAAACAGCCCTCAGGTCTTCCGAACCACTAAACAAATACAGTCCACACGCGGAACGCAGTCATTTGCTTTTTCAAATCCCTAACTTTTGCCTGAATCGCCCTTCCGGGTTTTCGATTCACCGGGATACCCTTTTTTTGCCAAAGTCGCCTTTCCAGGTTTTCGACTTTGCGGGTGTACATTCTTTTCTTTTATATCCCTAATTTTTGCCCGAACCTTTTTCCTTTTTTATGGTTCGCCGGGATGCCCCATTTTTGCATGGATACTCTTTTTCTTTCCAGCGGGTCATTTTTAAGCAAAGTAATTTTTAACCGCGTCCGCGTTCACCGGGGATGCAAAATCTTCACCATCCATCGTGGATAACAACAAAGCTCCTCCCGAGAAGACCTTGCTGAAGACGTACGGACCTTCGTAATTGGGAGTCCACTTGCCCCGATGATCGGAGTGTGGAGGAAGAATCTTCTTCAGGACGAGATCACCCGTCTGAAAGCTTCTAGGACGCACCTTCTTATCATAAGCTTTCTTCATTCGTCTCTGGTACAGACGACCATATGCAATTGATGCTAACCTCTTCTCGTCCATCAGACTGAGTTGGTTTAGCCGGCTCATAATCCATTCTGCCTCGTCGAGTTTCACGTCAACCAAAACTCGTAAAGAAGGGATCTCCACTTCTAATGGTAGGACAGCTTCCATATCATACACTAAGGAGAAAGGAGTTGCCCCGGTTGATGTATGTACCGTTGTACGATAATCGTGCAATGCAAATGGCAGCATCTCGTGCCAATCTTTGTAGGTCACAACCATCTTCTGAACAATCTTCTTGATGTTCTTATTGGCCGCTTCAACGGCGCCATTCATCTTCGGCCGATAAGGAGATGAGTTATGGTGTTCAATCTTGAAACTCTGGCACAACTCCTTCATCATCTTGTTATTCAGATTCGAACCATTATCAGTAATGATCTGCTCGGGAACTCCGTAACGACAGATGATGTCCCTCTTTATGAATTTAGCCACCACCTGCTTGGTCACATTAGCGTATGAGGCTGCCTCCACCCACTTGGTGAAGTAGTCGATAGCTACTAGAATGAAGCGATGACCATTAGATGCAGTGGGCTCGATCTTGCCTATCATGTCGATGCCCCACATGGAGAACGGCCACGGGGAGGACATGACATTCAATGGGCACGGCGGCACATGAATCTTATCAACATAAATATGGCATTTATGACATCTCTTCGCGAATTTGAAGCAATCTGATTCCATCGTCAGCCAGTAGTATCCTGCTCTCAGGATCTTTCTCGTCATAGCATGCCCACCGGCGTACGTACCAAATGTGCCTTCATGGACTTCTTCCATGAGCATACTCGCCTCTTTCTCTTATACACATCTGAGTAGCACGAGATCGTGGTTTCTTTTATACAAAACTCCATCCGGATTGAGATAAAAATTTCCAGACAGCCTCCTCAGAGTCTTCTTATCCTGGGTTGACGCACCCGCAGGATACTCCTTAGTCATAAGGAAGGTCTGGATGTCATGGAACCATGGCTTGCCGTCGGCGGCTTCCTCGATCGCAAAGACGAATGCAGGTCTATCAAGACGAGAAAGGACAATTCTTGGAGCTTCATTCCAAAAATTGACTTTATACATCGAAGCCAACGTGGCTAGGGCATCAGCCATCTGATTTTCTGGTCTGGGCACATGATGGAGTTCCACTCGATCAAAGAACGGAAGTAGCCTTCTGGCATAATTCATGTACGACACCAAATTCGGTTGACGAGTCTCCGACTCCCCTTTAATCTGGTTAATCACAAGTGCTGAGTCACCATATACGTCTAGGTTCTTGATTCTCAAATCAATTGCCTCTTCTAGACCCATGATGCATGCTTCGTACTCCGCTTCATTATTGGTGACTGGAAACGTCAGTCTCGCAGTGAACGGGATGTGGGATCCGTGGGGAGTTGTGATGATCGCCCCAATGCCACTTCCATAGGAATTAACCGCCCCGTCAAATATCAATTTCCACTGGGATTTCCTATCTGTCCCCTCGTCGGGCAACGGTTCATCGCAATCCTTCGCTTTGAGAAAGATGATATCCTCATCAGGGAATTCAAATTTCATCGGCTGGTAATCCTCGATCGGCTGTTCGGCAAGGTAATCAGACAATACGCTTCCCTTGATGGCCTTCTGGGAAACGTACTGAATATCATATTTCGTCAACACCATTTGCCATCTGGCAATCCTGCCCGAAAGCGCTTGCTTCTCGAAGACGTACTTGATCGGATCCATCTTCGAAATTAGCATTGTCGTGTGATTGAGCATGTACTGTCGTAAACTTTTGGCAGCCCAGGCTAATGCACAACACGTCTTCTCCAGCATCGAGTAGCGAGATTCACAATCTGTGAACTTTTTACTCAGGTAGTAAATGGCATGCTCCTTTCTGCCCGTCTCGTCGTGCTGACCGAGAACACACCCCATACTATTCTCAAGAACTGTCAAGTACATGATTAGTGGTCGTCCGGTCACTGGGGGTATCAAGATCGGAGGTTCCTGCAGATACTGTTTTATCTTGTCGAATGCCTTCTGGCAATCCTCGTTCCAGATAATCGCCTGATCTTTCTTTAGTAGTTTGAACATCGGTTCACACGTGGCCGTGAGCTGAGAGATAAACCTTGCAATGTAATTTATTCTGCCTAGGAAACCACGAACTTATTTTTCTGTTTTTGGCACTGGCATTTCTTGTATCGCTTTAATCTTCGCAGGATCAACCTCGATGCCTCTTTCGCTCACGATAAACCCCAGTAACTTTCCGGACCGTACTCCGAAAGTACACTTGTTAGGATTCAGCCTCAACCTGAACTTCCTAAGCCTCTCAAAAAGCTTCAGCAAATTGACCAGATGTCCCTCCTCCGTTTGGGACTTCGCAATCATGTCATCAACATAGACTTCAATCTCGTGATGAATCATATCATGAAACAAAGTAACCATTGCTCGTTGGTAAGTGGCCCCTGCGTTCTTCAGACCGAAAGGCATTACCTTATAGCAAAATGTTCCCCAAGGCGTGATAAACGTAGTTTTCTCCATGTCCTCCGGCGCCATCTTGATCTGATTGTAACCGGAGAAGCCATCCATGAACGAAAACACGGAGAACTGGGCTGTATTGTCGACCAACACATCAATATGAGGCAACGGGAAATCATCTTTAGGGCTCGCCCTGTTCAAATCCCGATAATCGACGCACATTCGCACCTTACCGTCCTTCTTCGGTACAGGCACTATGTTGGCGACCCACGGAGAGTAAGTAGTGATCGCTAAGAAGCCAGCATCAAGTTGTTTCTGCACTTCTTTTTTGATCTTAATGGCCATATCTGGTCGTATCCTCCTAAGCTTCTGCTTGACGGGAGGACAATCTTCTCGCAGCGGCAAGTGGTGGACCACGATGTCAGTATCGAGTCCGGGCATATCCTCGTATGACCAAGAAAAGACGTCACAATACTCTCTTAGCATCTCGACCAATCTATGCTTGACATCACTCTGCAGTGCAGCCCCTATCCTGACGTTCCTGACGAGTTCTTCAGAACCCAGATTCACAATCTCGATCTCCTCTTCATGAGGCAGAATAACTTTCTCTTCTTGTTTAAACAAGCGGGCCAACTCTTCAGGAAGGTCTTCGTCTTCATCAATCTCTTCTTCGGCTTGATAGATCGGGCAATCGAAGTCGAAGTGAGTCGTAGAAGGTCCAGAGTCGATGTCATCGGTCGTGTGGATCCTGTAATAACAAGGGTTAAGCTTAAAACAAGGATATGCAGGTTAGCACAAACCTCATTGCCATTTTATTGTTTTTCAAAACAAATATAAAACAGGAATAATAGAGATCACAATATTTGAATACGAAGAAAGCGCTTTTTGATTTATTGAAAAAATGCATGTACATAATCCAACAAGGCCCTGACAATAAAACCACTATGCCCCGGGTAGGACATAGGGTTGTACAATGATTGGAAAAAGTAAATCATTACTCTTCGCTTGTCATCTGGATGATATCCTTGACGGATCAATTATTGAGGCTCTCGCCTGGCTTGCTTGGATGGATCCAAGAGTCGAGGTCACAGTCGCTATCTCCGCTGTCTTCGGACACCGCGTTGACGCTTTCAAATATCACCCCGCCACTGGTAAACTGGATTGGCCCTTTACCTCGCGACGCACTGCTAGAAGAGGAAGCTTCAGCTCCAGGAGAATATCCCAACCCAAACTTGTCTTGCTTGTTAGGTATCTCCAAAATTCGCCCCCAGCCTGGGGTGGATCCGGCTTGAACAATGGCCCGGGCTTCCTTGAAAAAGGAGAGAGTCATCTCTGGCTTCTCAGTGACTACAGGAGCTACATCCTTCACTTTAACGGCTTCGAACGCTTGGCATAGGGTCTCGTGGATTTCCCCCTCCATCTCAACATACTTGAAGGACGACAAATGGCTCACCATTATGTCTTCCTCGCCACAAACAGTCACGATGCTACCTTCGACAACATATTTGAGTTTCTGGTGCAACGTGGAGGTCACAGCACCCGCAGCATGGATCCACGGACGGCATAAGAGACAGCTGTAGGCAGGCATGATGTCCATAATGTAAAAGATCGCGTCGAACGTTTCCGGCCCGACTTGGATTGGTAGGGTCACCTCCCCGAAAACATGGCGTTTGGTTCCATCGAACGCTTTCACAACCAGATCACTGGGTGTGCAAATCACTCCGCGAGTATCTAACTTTATTAATGCCTTCTTCGGAAGAATATTGAGTGACGACCCCGTGTCCACCAACACGTGCGACATAGTCGTTCCCCTACACTCTATCGAGATGTGCAGGGCACTATTGTGATTCCTCCCTTTTGGCGTCAGCTCTAGGTCAGTGAACCCTAACCCAATTCCAGCATTTACGTGGGCTACGACCTCTTCTAGCTGGTTTACCGATATTTCCTGCGGTACATATGCGGCGTTCAACACCTTCAGCAGCGCGTTGCGGTGTGCTTCGGAACACAGCAACAAGTTCAAGATGGAAATCTTCGAGGGTGTCTGATGGAGATGATCCACAATCTTGTAGTCACTCTTTTTAATCAACCGCATAAACTCCTCGGCGTCTTTAACGAGTAAGTCTTTTTCTACCCCAAGAGGGGTCTCTTCAACGACTTTACTCTTACCTTTATCAGTTGCATCAGCCCTGTCTGCTTTGTCCGCCACGACCTCAGGTGGTACAAACACTCTTCCGCTGCGAGTAATACCACTGATTCCCGCAAGGTTTTCCACAGACGACCCAAACGGTTCTAGCTCCAACTTCTGTCCGTTGCAGTAGACTTCAGCCCCATAATGCCATGGGACGTCATTAGTGCTTTCGAAGGGTATCGGCCCAGCTTTGGTGATGGTAATCGTGGGCGGCCTGGGTGCAGAAATAGTTATCGTCTGGCGAGGGATGGTGATGGTGGCAACCTCATCATCTTGCTTCAGCACTACCTCTCCCGATCCACTTTCGGCCCTCCGGCTAAACTGTAAGACCCCTTCAGTCATCAGACTTTGAATCCCCTCTATCAACTGTTCACATCCATCAGGACTTGTCGCACAGCCCATACACAGCTCTCCGCATCCTGGAAAGAAACCTCTTTTCATCAGCTTAGCTTTAACGGAGCTAAGTGGTGTCTTCAGATCTTTGACGTCAGTCAACACATCCAAGTTCTCGTCTTCAATAATGGCGTTTACTCCACCTCCCCTATGTTCGGCATAGGGTTCTTCGTGACGTTTGGCACATTATCTGAGAAGTTGATGATCTTAGCGTCCACCATGTCCTGCACCTTATGCTTGAAGGCTTTGCAGTTCTCTATTGTGTGGCCTGGTGCCCCTGAGTGAAACTCACAAGTTGCATTCGCGTCATAGCCTGGCGGAGGTGCCCCTGTCAAGGGAGCCAAAGTTCTCTTCTGGATCAACTATAGCTGAAGCAAAGTCTGCAATAGTTGCGCGTACGACATGGGCGGTGTCTCGAGGTGACGGCTCGACAGAGGTGCCCGATTCTGATACTTTCTGTACCCTTGTTGATTCGGCTGCTGCTGCTGCTACGGCTGTGGCTGTTGAACTGCCGGGATGGTTATGCTGGCCACCTACTGGTGAGGACCTTTACCCTTCCTTCGAGCGTTGGTCACAGCGCTCATTTCTCCTTCCCGTCTTTTGCCACCATACGGTTTCTTTCCGCCTCCTCCAGCTGAGGATGAGTCACCTTGAATTTTCCCGAGTTTGATCCCATTTTCGATGTGCTCACCCGTGATAATGAGATCCGAGAAGGTTCCAAACATACCGCTGACCAATTTCTCGTAGTAAACCCCTGGGAGGGTGGCTACGAACATCTGCACGAGCTCACGTTCAACCATCGGCGGCTGAACCCTAGCTGCCGACTCACGCCACCGCTGGGCGTATTCCTTGAACCCTTTGTTGTTCCTTTGCGACAGATTCTGCAGTTGGACTCGGTTCGGGGCCAAGTCGCTGTTGTACTGGTAGTGGTGCACAAATGCTTCAGCAAGGTCCTTCCACGTGCGCACACTGGTAGGCTCCAGACTCATGTACCATTCGAGGGATGGTCCGGACAGACTGTCCTGAAAGAAGTGCATCAGCAACTTCTCGTCATCAGAATGAGCTGACATTTTTCTGTAATATGATCTCAGGTGGACGCGAGGGCAAGTGGTGCCCTTGTACTTTTCAAAGTCAGGTACCTTGAACTTGGGAGGCACCTTGAAATCAGTAATCAGTCCCAACTTGGACACATCAACACCCAGGGTGTTCTGGTTCTCGATATTTCTCATCTTATCCTCGAGTGCCTTGAACCTTAGCCGTGCTTTAGCAGTCAGCTCCCCTTCAGCACCTCTCTGAGAGAACACATCGTCTTGACGGTCTTCTAACCACGGCTGCGGCCCAAACAGATTCCCAACACCTGCATTGCCGTTGCCCAGCCCAACATTGACATTAGCTTCAAGACCCCCATTACCGACACCCGTCGTATTACCATTGAGTCCCATGTTAGCTATCACATTGCCGTTGGCACTGCCATTCCCCCCGGTCACGGGGACGCCATTCTGAGGAGTTTCAACTGGCGGAGGAGTAGGCACGGTCCCACCATGGAGTACGCCATTACTATCGACCCTTGAAATCAGAGGCTGAACCAAAGTTCTGAGCTGATCCTGGCCATTGGCGACCGCTTGCATGAGTTCCATGAAACAGTCCATTCTTTCGCGGAGTTCCTGAACATCAGTTTGCACTTGCTCCATGATTCTGGTTTGATTTGCTCTGGTCGGATAGCGGTGGATAGGTCTCTGATCAATCCTGGAACAACCTGAAACAACCTGAAAACACAAAAGGGTTAGGAAAAACGACAAAGTGCTCATTATGCAAATGCTTCATGCAAATGAAAACGTGTGTCTGTGCGTTAGGGAGATATCCCCCGATCCTAGTGCCTGAGTGCCAGTGCTGATAATAAGAAGTCGGAGTCCAGTCATGGAAATAACATCTCATATATAGAAAGCCCATCAAGGCAGTACACAACATCAGTGAGTACAAGAAGAATCAATGGCATGACCCCAGCCAACAAGCCTGGTGATGGTCAGCCTATAACAACGATCAAAACAAAAGGAATACAAATACAGTCAAGTACGGCCACGGGCACGAAACTCTTCGAACAACCCCTTCGTTTCTGGATGATCAGGCCGAGTGAGTAACCCTTCGACGAGTAGCTCTCTCTGCATAATGGTGTATTGAAGACCTTCGACCGAATCTTCCCATGCTCCTTCGCCGAAACAATCTTCTAGCTTCCGCTTCTTGGATTCAAACATCAGTTTGCGCTCCTTCAGGTTAGCAAGAGCTCTGTTGAGCTGGCCTTCAGCGGCATATCTGCGAGCGGTTTCTTCATCAAACCTCTTCTCACTAGCCTTTACCTGGGCTTTCAGCTTGGAGATCTGTTGCATCAGCTTATCCTCCCGCTCTTTCCTGTTGGCTAGGGTGGCCTTCCAATGCTGGTTAAACTTGGATATCCTCCGATACGCTTCGTCTAAGTGTTGTTTCTTCGTGGCCAGTACGTCGTTGTCAGCTTTGAAGTTTCGACCCATACGCTCACGCTCGGCTATCTGCTTAGTCAAATCTGTCCCCAGCTGGTTCACCAGCTCGGTCTGCCTCTTAAAGGAATGGTCGGCCTCACTTCTCTCGCTTCTGAGTTGAGCCAATTCTTTCTCCAGTTCTTCATTTTCCTTCTTCAGCTCGTCTCTCTCAGCTAACACCTGATTATGTTGCTGAATAGGCACGGTGGTAGGCTCTTCAATCACTGGAGGGCTTTCTGGCTTGGCAGGAAGAAACGGCATCCCTATAGCATCTGCTCTGGCTCTGATCCAAGTCACATACGGAGGGTAGGCTTGATTATTGCTTCTTCCCAACAATGGTTTTCCCTTCTTACTAATGCCATTCCAGGCGCGCTGAAGCTTGGATAACAGATCCCCCTCTAGAAGACCAGTGAGGTACAGAGATTCCTGCACCTCTTCATCCTTCGGCGGAGCTTTCAAAGCATAAGCGAACTGTCGGACCAGCAAAGACGGATTATAGTTTATACAACCCTTCCTGCCTATCAAAGGCACGTTCGGAAACCCGCTGCAGCTGAAGATAATCTCGGTACCCAACCTATCTCTGTCAAACCAGTCAATATCCTCTGCAGATAGACTCATCAAACGCTCGGACCACTCAGCTGTGGCTGCAGACGAA
>OZ012735.1:621637194-621661434 GCA_963859935.3 Lathyrus sativus | reverse complement strand
CTGAATACGAATTGGTTCGTACCTCAAGACGGCAGATAAATGGAAGCCCAACTGCTCTATGGAGATGGCCATTTGCTGCGAGTCGTGACGAGGATATGATCTACTTCTTAGGTGAGAAATGTTGTATATTGATGCTGTAAGACGTAGGATTGTAATAATAGATTATCCAGGCATGAACTGGCATGTACCTGTAAGAGATTGTGGTTGATTTTCTTGAAAGATAGTGCAAAATAAATGCACGTCCGGTTGGGCTTGACGACCGACAAGACTGAGATTCAATCTAGGATCGAGCTAGAAAGAAGACTGGTAATCAAGACTCCATCGAGGGAAACGATCTCGAAGGGTAAATATCTTATCCTGGTGAGGAAAGATAGCGGAAGTAACCGTCATCCACGAGGATCAAGCTCCGTAGGGAAACAGGAAATAAGTAAGTACTTTATGCTTAGGGCTTGACAATCTATTTGGAGAGAATAGACCGACCCAGTTACTCGGCGGTAACGACCAAGGATAGAGACGCAATGAACCTGTGAATGCTAACGCATATGTGAATGTATGTTAATGTCTATGTATGTAGTCAAATATGCAAGATGTTATGAAATGAGTATGTAATGAGTATGTGAAATGAATATATGACATGGGCATGTGATGCTTATGCCCCTGCGTATGCTGACGAAACAGACTAGAGACGGGACGAGAGATGAAATAAACATCTCGACGGAAATACCCTGCGTTCTCTACAACCACTACGTCAATCACGGGCAAGAAGGATCAATGGTAGAACCAAGTCTGGTTTTAAAGTTCTGAATTCTCTGAGGAGAAGATAATCTGCTCGGGCGTACAGTATCACGTCTTCACATGGGGAGAAGAAAACCTGAGGGACACTTTCGAGTTACCCAAGAAAAGGTTGTCAGCTTATAGTCTCTCTGGGGACTATCACTGGGCAATGGTTTGAAAGTGTTTCTGCAATAATGATGTTTCCGAGGAATGAAGAGATCCTGTCGGAATTTCCACTAGTCAAAGTAATTTATTACATTTCAATTTTGTTTTGTTTTTTTTTTTTGAAAAACAGTTTTTGAAAAATCTACCATGCACCTTTCATTTTCAAATTTTAAGAATAAACGCATTTTGCATAACAAATAGAAAATAAAGAGCAATGCACCAAGGAATGTAAGTAACGAGATGGTATCTTTTATTAAAGGGTGGCTGCTTGCTGAAGGCATAGCTCCACAGATGATTACATTTTGAAATTGGCAACATGGGAAAAAGGTTATATTGAATCCAATGACACCTACTGTCACTAATAACTAAGACTAATCCAGAATCCTGCTTTGGGCAAGGATGAAAGAACTGAAACATGGCTCTCATGCGAAAAGTGTGTTTGAGATAATCAGTGTCTTCTGATGCAATGAAATGCCTTTGTCCCTAACTTTTGCCTGGACCGCCCTTTCGGGTTTTCAATCCACCGGGACGCTCTTTTTTGCCTAAGCCGCCCTTTCGGGTTTTCAACTTAGCGAGCTTTTTATTGTTATTATTATTTTTTTTCAACCCTTACTTTTGCCTAAGTCGCCTTTTGCAGGTTTTCGACTTAGCGGGTTTTTAGGCATAATATTTTCGGACTGCATCAGAATTCACGGGATGTGCTAGTTCTTCACCGTCCATTGTCGTAAGTATTAGAGACCCTCCGGAGAAGACAGTCTTTACAACGAATGGGCCTTCATAATTGGGCATCCACTTTCCACGCATATCTTTGTGTACTGGTAAGATCTTTTTGAGTACGAGATCTCCTTGACGGAACTCACGGATACGAATCTTCTTATCAAACGCTCTTTTCATCCGTTTCTGATATAATTGCCCATGGCACATGGCTGTCAAGCGCTTCTCGTCAATGAGATTCAACTGATCCAATCTGTCCTGAACCCACTCAGCTTCCTCAAGTTCAGCTTCCATTAACACTCTTAGCGAAGGTATCTCTACTTCGATGGGGAGCACGGCGTCCATTCCATACACCAATGAGAAAGGTGTTGCCCCTGTCGAAGTTCTTACTGATGTTCTGTATCCATGCAAAGCAAACGGTAACATCTCATGCCAATCTTTGTAAGTCACAACCATCTTTTGCAGGATCTTCTTGATATTCTTATTCGCAGCTTCAACGGCCCCATTCATCTTAGGACGGTATGGAGAAGAATTGTGGTGAGTGATCTTGAAGTTGTCACACCACTCTTTCATAGTCTTATTATTCAGATTGGTGCCATTGTCAGTTATTATCCGGCTTGGGACTCCATAACGGCAGATAATTTCTTTCCTGATGAAGCGGGCAACCACTTGCTTGGTCACGTTGGCGTAGGAGGCAGCCTCTACCCACTTGGTGAAATAATCAATAGCAACGAGAATAAAACGATGACCGTTAGAAGCCTTCGGCTCGATTGCCCCAATCATGTCAATGCCCCACATAGAGAACGGCCATGGTGAAGACAAAACATTCAACGGTGACGGAGGTACATGCATTTTATCAGCATAAATTTGGCACTTATGGCATTTTCTAGCGTATTGGATGCAGTCAGCTTCCATGGTTAACCAGTAATACCCAGCCCTTAACATCTTCTTGGACATAGCGTAACCATTGGCATGGGTTCCGAAGGTCCCCTCATGAATTTCCTGTAGTAACATGTCCGCTTCTCGTTTATCAACACATCTGAGCAGGACCATGTCGTGATTTCTCTTGTATAACACGCCATTACTGATAAAGAATTTGGACGCCAGTCTTCTCAATGTTTTCTTGTCCAGACCAGTAGCACCATCGGGATATTCCTGCTTGACGAGATAGTTCTTGATATCATGAAACCAAGGCTTTTCATCCACCTCAACTTCTTCGACCGTCTGACAATAAGCGGGCTCAACCTTGCGCTCAATATGGATAAGAGGTGCTTCATTAACGAATTTAACTTTCCACATGGATGCCAACATGGCTAAAGCATCAGCAACGTGATTCTCGGATCTAGGGACATGCTCGAACTCTATCTCGTCGAAATACTTGATCAGCTCAATAATATAGTCTTTATAAGGGATTAACTTCTCATTCTTCGTTTCCCATTTGCCTTGTACTTGGTAAATAACCAAAGCTGAGTCACCACTTACTTTAAGAAGTTTGATTCGGAGGTGAATCGCCGCTTCGAGGCCGAGGATACATGCTTCATATTCTGCGACATTATTAGTACACTCAAAGTCCAACCTTGCTGTAAATGGAGTGAATCCACCCTTTGGGTTCATCAAAACGGCGCCTATACCATGCCCATTGAAATTTGAGGAACCATCAAACATCATCTTCCACCAAAGACCTGGTTCTGGGCCTTCGCTCGGATCTGGCTCTTCGCAATCTCTTTTAATCAACAAAATATCCTCATCAGGAAAATCGAGCTTAAAAGGCTCATAATCTTCAACTGGCTGGTCTGCAAGATAATCGGATAAAATACTACCTTTAATCGCTTTCTGGGGTACATACTGGATGTCATATTCGGATAACAACATGTGCCAACGGGCTAGCCTCCCAGTTTGAGCAGGTTTTTCGAAAATATACTTGATCGGATCCATTTTAGAAATCAATAACGTGGTATGACAGACCATATACTGCCGAAGGCGCTTAGCGGCCCATGCCAATGCACAACAAGTTTTCTCTAATGGTGAGTATCTGTTTTCGCAATCGGTAAACTTCTTGCTCAGGTAATAAATCGCATGTTCCTTTTTCCCAGTCTCATCATGTTGCCCAAGCACGCAACCCATAGACTTCTCGAGAACAGTAAGGTACATAAATAACGGTCTTCCAGGTACGGGCGGGATCAGAATAGGGGGATCTTGCAAATAACCCTTAATCTTCTCGAATGCTTTTTGACAATCAGGGTTCCACTCAACTGTCTGCCCCTTGCAAAGCAACTTGAATATCGGTTCACAAGTAGCGGTCATATTAAAGATAAACCTGGAAATATAATTCAGACGTCCCAGAAAACCTCTAACTTGCGTCTCGGTTCGCGGAGCCGGCATATCTTGAATGGCTCGGACTTTGTCAGGATCCACCTCAATCCCTCGCTGGCTAACAATGAAACCAAGCAATTTTCCGGATCTGACACCGAAGGTACATTTTGCAGGATTCAATTTCAACTGGTATTTCCTGAGTCGTCCGAACAGCTTTACCAAGTGGTCTAAATGCTCCTCTTCACTCTGAGATTTGGCTATCATATCGTCCACATACACCTCAATCTCTTTGTGCATCATATCATGAAAAAGAGTGGTCATAGCACGTTGGTAGGTTGCCCCCGCATTCTTTAAACCGAAGGGCATGACTTTGTAGCAGAAGGTTCCCCAAGGAGTAATGAAAGTAGTTTTCTCTTGATCATCGGGATCCATCTTGATCTGATTATAGCCAGAGAAACCATCCATAAATGAAAACAACGCAAAACTGGCTGTATTGTCTACCAGTGTATCAATATGTGGCAGGGGGAAGTCGTCTTTCGGACTTGCTTTGTTCAGATCCCTGTAGTCCACACACATCCTAACTTTACCGTCCTTCTTGGGCACTGGCACAATGTTGGCAACCCAATCTGGATATTTTGCGACTGCCAAGAAACCTGCATCCAACTGCTTTTTAACCTCATCTCGAATCTTCAAAGCCATGTCGGGTCTCGTTCTTCGAAGCTTTTGCTTGATAGGCGGACAATCTGGCTTAAGCGGCAACTTGTGAACAACAATGTCCGTGTCTAGGCCCGGCATATCTTGATACGACCATGCAAACACATCAATATACTCTTTTAACAACTCAATCACCCTCGGCCTAATCTCCGTCCCAAGCATTGCACCAATCTTGACCTCTTTCCTGCTCTCCTCTGTACCGAGGTTAATTAGGTCCACCTGCTCTTTATGCGGTTGAAGCTCTGTGTACTCGTACTCAATCAATCTCGTCAGTTCAGCGGGTACTTCAAAATCTTCTTCACCCTCGTCCTCAGCTTGATTGATGGGTGCATCCCAGTCAGGAGTGTCAGTAAAGTCATTGGATCCAACAAGGTTTACGATATCTCTGCATGATGGAAGGCTTACTTAATTAAAATGCTCGAAGATATGTAAGAATGAAATGCTGTTTTTTTTTTATTTATTTATTATTGGAAGAAAGGTTGCCAATTTCATTTTTAAAGGTGAAAACGAAAAAACGCAAATGAAACAAAGTGGAATTGAACATAATGCTTTTATTAATATCTGTTTAGAAATGAAAGGTGGCCCGACAAAACGACCCTATAGCCTTGGGCAGAGCTACAGACTTTTATTTGAAAATGTAAATGAAACTTAAAAAAACAATTACTTTGACAAGGGAAAAATAACAGGGATCTCTACGGCCTCCCAGTTGTTCAAAACTGCATCACCCTTAAACACCAGGTTGCTCAGCTCCTCATTTTTCTCACATTCGCCGATGGCATTGATTTGGAAACCTCCGCTGACAAATACTTCTTGGATAACCTTCGGACGCCCTTCGACATTCGTGGCAGCTCCATTCTGAGTTGGTTTGTAACCCAACCCAGAGCGATCAGTCTTGGTCTTGACATCAATTACCTCTCCCCAACCTTCAGGGATGCCCCTGTCAATTGTTGATTTGGTGCTCTTCAGAGATGCAAAAGATGGATTACCCTGACCCACTGTCTCTTCGACCTCCAGCAGAACAGCATTGGCGATCTCAAGTGCTTGAAAGGAAATGTCTAAAGCATTCTCGTCGGCCTCGATGTAACGGAAAGAAGACAGGTTACTGACCATCAGATCCTCCTCACCGTGTATAATAACCAACTTTCCCTCGATCACGAATTTCATCCTTTGATGTAACGTTGAGGTCACTGCCCCAGCGGCATGAATCCACGGCCTTCCGAGTAAACAACTGTAGTTGGGATTAATGTCCATGACTTGAAACGTGATATTAAAAATTTGCGGACCAATCAGGATAGGAAGCTCAACCTCCCCCATTACCGACTGGCGAGAGCCATCGAAAGCCTTGACAACCAAAGGAGTAGGTTTCAACACAGTCTCTTTACAAGCCAACTTATCGAGAACTCTCTTGGGTAGCACATTCAGAGAAGAGCCGGTGTCCACTAGTACTCTCGCTAAATTGTCCTCTTGACATTTTACCGATATATGTAAAGCACGATTATGGTTCGGACCCTCCTTCGGTAACTCTTCATTGCTGAAACGGAGGGTGTTACAGGCGGTTAAATTGGCAATCACACTATTAAATCGACTGGTGCTAATATCTTGATCCACATGTGCTTGAGTCAAAACCTTCTGCAAGGCCATCCTATGAGCGGGTGAATTCATTAACAGAGATAGAATTGAGATCTTGGAAGGAGTCTGATGAAGTTGATCAATAACTTTATAGTCACTTTTCTTGATGATCCTCAAAAATTCGGCATCTTCATCATTCGTAACAGCTCCCTTACCCTTGTCTTTGGCAGGCACTGGGATATTAGTGATCTCCTTAGGTGGATCCTCATTAGAATGGGGAGTATACACACGACCACTGCGAGTCATCCTGCTTACCTCTGCGATATTGGTCACCGTGCCCTTAACCTCTTCATTTGGAATAACCTTCCCGGACTCCTTGTCAATCATCGTCACGTCATATTTCCAAGGCACAGCTTTAGGATCACTGAAAGGAAACGGACTCGGTCTTCGAATAACTATAGGCTTAGGCTGATTCACTTCAGGGATATACGACCTTGGTATATCGAACACGAGGTTGGCGGAGCCTGCCCCTGATAAATTAAACACGGGTACCTTACCCTTTGATTCAGGCTGATGGAAAACAGGCTCAACCACAGCGACTACATCCTTCTTGGCTTGGCTTGTCACTTGTAGAACACCCTCATTAATCAGCCTCTGAACATCATTCTGAACTAACACACAACCCTTAGTACTGGCTTCACAACTTACGCATGCAACGTGGGAAGTATCTACTAAACCAGCTTCAAACAGTTTCGAATGGAACATTTTGAGAGGAGTCTTAATTTGTTCAACGTCAAGGGCATAACCATCCCCCGAATCAACACTAACGGCGTTGACACTCTCATGGTTAGGAAAAGGGTTCTTCTTAACATTTGGTTGAGGATCTTCAAATGACAAAATCTTCTTTTCCAATAGGTCCCTGACAATATTTTTGAGAGCATAACAATTCTCCAGATCATGACCAGGCGCACCCTCATGAAATAAACAGTGAGCCGCAGCGTTGTAATTGGCGGGTAGAGGATTAGGAGGCGGACCCAAAGCCCGAGTAGTGATTAGACCTTGCTTGACCAAAGAGGGATACAACTCGGTAAAAGTCATCGGGATCGGCGGACAAGGTTTATACGTTCTTCTGTTCGGCATATTCTGGCGAGGAGCCGGACTCTTTGGCTGTTGAGGAGCAGGAGTATTGGGTGCCGGTAGGTAGTTGACAGGAGGCGGATAAACAGGAGGTTGTTGCATAGGTTGATACATGGGAACCTGTTGATTGAAAGAAGGTGTAATAGCTGCCACGTAGGGTTGTTGAGCATATTGGACTGGGTACCCTTGAGGTTGAGCATAACCTTGCGGATGCCGATAAAAGCGTTCCCTTGGTCTACTAGAGGATATAGCATTAGTCTCACTCTCCTTCTTTTTCTGGGAGCTATAAGGAGGTTTCTTAGGTTGATCCTTAGAAGCACCATGATTATTTGTCATTTTACCACTCTTCATACCCAATTCAATCTTGACACCCACAGCAACGATGTCGGAGAAATTTGAAGTCACACTACCCACCATTCTTTCATAAAATTCTGGACGAACCGTGTCGACAAACCAATCAGCTAACTCTTTTTCGGTCAAAGGAGGTTCTACCTGTGAAGCAGTCTCTCTCTACCTTTGAGCATACTCTTTGAATGACTCAGAATTCTTTTGTGACATACTCAGCAGCTGTCTTCTGTCAGGAGCCAGATCCATATTGTACTTGTAGTGTTTGATGAAAGCGTCAGATAAATCTTGAAAGCTCTTAACGCGGGACTGGTCCAAAGTTAAATACCACTTGGAAGAAGCACCCTTCAAACTGTCTTGGAAGCAATGAATCATCAGTTTATCATTCTCAACATGGGCAGCCATTTTGCGATAATACATGATCAGATGGCTCTTAGGACAAGTGGCACCTTCATAGCGGTCGAAGTTCGGAGTTTTGAACTTCGGGGGAATAACCAAACCTGAGACCAAACAGACGTCTCTTGCAGCAGTCCCAAAAATTTGATCACCCTCTACCTTTTTCAATCTCTGGACGATAGTATTTACTTCTTCACGAAGCTTATCATGTTTCTCATAACCCTCAACATTCTCATCAAGATCATCAAAAGCTGTCTCGTTGAAGTACGGTTGCGCACGAGTGTGTACAACAGGTGGTGCAAAGATAGGAGCCCCCCTAGAAACTTCAGAAAACAAAGGCACGGCTTGCTGAACAGGTTGATTAATCGGGACAGTGGCTTGAGGAGGCACAAAACCGGGAGCAAGACCATAAGGTGGGTCCTTTGCTACAGTCACACTTGGTGGAGGGTCCACAGTAACGCCGGTAATCTCAGAAACAACAGTGGGCTGGGTATCCATCTTAGCATTCATGACATGTAACAATTCCATCATACGCCCCATACCCCCTCGAAGGTCTTCAAGTTCATTGCTAAGGCGATCAATCTCTTTTGCCTGATCCTCCATTCTTTTCCGAGTTTGAGCTCTGGTGTTGTATCGGTGCTGAGAACTCAGGGTGACGAAACTGGAAGGTGAGGGAACCGAGTGTGAGAAATCAGGAGACACATGCAATGCAAAAATATGATGCTAAAATGTGAATGTAAATGAAGATTTCATGGAATTCAAAACACTTACGAATGTCGTGGGGTACCAAAAAAATCTTTTTCTTGTTTTTTCATTTTATATATATGTTTTTTTTATTTATGGTATCCCGCGATACCCATAAATGATGTTTGAACTCCATGGAATACAATGCGATGAGATGCTTTATGGATGCAATGCATGAAAACACACAAAGTCCTAGGTTAAAGGCTTGCATGAGGTTCAAAGGCAAATACCCTCCTCTGAAGTTAGATGGTTCATCCTGTCCTACAAAAGTAACCAGGTTCTAAGGGATCTCAATATCATTGATCCTTCACAAGGGTGGTTGTTCAGAAAGCAACTTACTTGCCAACCAAAACCCTCCAAGTTTAAGATCTCAATGAGCGTAGTATCGAGTGTCAACCAACTTTAGTCTGCACCAAAGCCGGTTACCTCACTACTTTCTAAAGGCCAAGATGAGTTAACTAGGGTTCTAAAAGTCAGTTAGTGCATTGACAACATATGGCAGCCTCAATATTATCCTCAACTTGACTTAAGGAATATAAGCACCAACCAAGAAGTCGCACTAACTATGGCCACCAGATCAACCGTATCGATATACGTCGTACAATTTCCTTGGTCTATTGCCATTTACCTAAGGTACACTAGATCCGGGTGTAGGACCTATCTCACAGCACAAGGAATAGTCCCACAATCAAAGCACAAATATATACATGCAAATGAATAATATCACAGATAGTAATAAATATGAACAAGTTAGGGATAACCCTCAAAAGTTAAAGTTAGCTCCCCAGTGAAGTCGCCATTTTCTGTTGCGGTGGAAATAGGATCACAAACTATTAATGAGTTTGAATCGCAATTCAATTCACAACCGCTCTTTGATTTATCCGAAGGAAAAGGTCAAAAGAGGGAAAACCTATTTTGCATCGTAAACACAATGCGGGGAAAGATCTAGGGTTCGGGGGTTGGTTAAATTTAGGGAAGGTATTAGCACCCTAAACTTCTGTAGTACTCTACAGGAACCTTTTGTTCAGATGTTTACTATTTGCTTTATTTATTTGCTTAAGGTATATGTACAAAGGGATTACAAGTGAGAAAAGAGACCTAAGGGGTTAATTCTAAGTTTACTCGGCAAGACATCGCATCTTGTGCCTACGTATCCTTACGGGAGTGGAATCAGAGTAATCGTAGTTCCCCTCAAAAGGGAGGTTAGAAACGTCTTGACTGTGGTCAAGGTTTCAATGGGGAATAAACATGTCTTAAGGACACGCTTACGTGGAGTGTAGAAACTCCAAATCTCTACGTTGAATTGTTAAGTTGTAATTAGGGTTAAATTAGGGATTCCACGGCGGGAAACCCTAAAATGAGCGCGGCGGCTCTTTGACCTAATGCTAGGGGTAAAATTGTAAATTTGCCTGCGGCGAGGCATTTGTGAAAATTAGGGTTTGTAAGAGTGCAATTTTGAGGGTTTGAACGTGTGAGGACTATTGACACGGCGGCCAAAAGTTAGACCTAACCTTCGGATGTGTGTAGTGTGATTGGAGTATTTATAAATGTGTGAGACAAATGAATTGTAAACAGGGAATGAAACAGAAGTTAAAGTCATGCAAACAGAAGTTTAAAGGCAGAAATTTAAAACGCGATTATTAGATTCGCGAGGTTACATATGAGAAGCAGTTACAATATGATAATGAACTTTGAGTGAGAAAATAAAGTGACATAAATAATGGGAAGCGTAATGAGCTACAAAATGAACAAACGATGTTAGTGGGCAGAGTTAAGCGGCAATCAAATTAATTACGAACAATAAAGAAAGAGATGCAAATTTGAGATTATTACAATTCTTAATATTGGCTTGCAAAAAAAAGGGTTTAATTTAAAAATATTTTACTCTTTTAAAAGGTTTTATTTTTTTATATTTTTAAGAAAAGTTTTTCTTATTTATTTTTAAAAAAAGAGTTTTATTTATTTTTAATATTTACATAAAAGTTTTAGTTTTATAAAAAAAATTTAATTTTTATTTTTTAAAAAAAAGGTTTTTTTTTTTATTTTATTATGAAAAGATTTAGTTTATTTATAATATTTACACAAAAACTTTTTTTAAAACAAATATAAAACAATTCAAAAAAACAAAAAAAGCATAATTTAAAAACAAAATAAATAAAATAAAAAAAAAATAAACATAAGGGGTTGGGCCGGTCATCACCCCGGACCCAACCCGGTTGGGGAGTAACACAAAGCAAAATTAGGGTTTGTGAACCCTATTATTCTTCACGGCGCCGTTCTTCAATCCCTCTTCTTCTTCCTCATCTCTTCTTCCTCGCGCCGTGACCTCCTCTGTTCCTGAAACGAACCACGAAACTATGTGAGATAACACGTTTTACCTTTGATTTGGCCGATGATGCTGAAGCTGAGGCCGTGGAGTTGATTGCCCGTCGTTCTTCGTGAACTATGAAGGTGGTCTCTCGGATGTTATGGATTTGCGTTCAGTGATGGTGATCTCTCTGAGCGATGATGACGATTGCTTCGTCTGAGCTCACGCCGTTTAGGGTTTTCTGCGTGCGATTTCTTCGCTAGGGTTTCTCCTCCTTTTTGCATCAGGTTGTATTCCCCTATTTATAATTTCTTTTATCTCTCTTTTTGGGCCTTAAACTATCGTTATTCTGAGATTTGATTTTGTGGTGATATTATTTGATTTTGATTTTCCAGATTGAGTGCGATGCTTTCTGAGATGATTGGGATCTTAATTCATTTTTCTGGTATGAATTTGACACTAGTTCGTTGATTGATTCCAAATACATTCCAATGGGATACGATTTGGTTCTTGCTGATACATGATTGAATCCTATTTCTACTCTTAGGATTTGATTGGGATTTCTCTTGATATGATTCTGAACTCGTTTTGATTCACTTGATACGATTTATTCCATCCCTGATTCGATGTCAAATTTGTTTTCTGTCTTTCTCTGATATAGTTTGCCCTACTCCTTCATACCTTCCTTTTCCAGAATTCCTTGATTGATTCGATTTTGTTGGACTTTTGCAGATGGATTGGATTGCCTTTGGATTTCTGTTGACCTGTTGGATATCTGAATTAATTCGAACTGATTTGCTTGATTTCGAACTGATTTGTTTTTGGACTGATTTGTTTGATTGATTCAGATTGGGAATCAAAATCTTTCTATTGTTTTTCTGATATGATTTGCTCTCAGATTGGATTGATTGATATCTGATTTTTATTCACAGAATTCCTTGAAGGATTCGTTTTTCTGTTCTGTTATCGATCTCGAACTGATTCATTTCTTTGATGCAGCTCAGATTCTTTTCCTCTTCTTCTTTCAGAGAGGGCTTGATGTTGTGTTGGTCTTAGCCGCCGAGACGGGTACGCGGTAATGATGACGATGAGTCTGAACCATTTGGAGTAGTACGCTACAATCCTAGTTTTGCTTATGTTACTGCTTCTGATTGAATTGGTGGGGACGATTGGCTATTATGTTGAGCTGGTGCCGTGTACTTGTTTGTTTGTGGCTACCCCTGTGATTTTGCCGTATATCTGTTTCGTCTGGATTTTTATTCTGATTCCATTTGAACTGCTTCGTGATAAACTGAATCATTCTTCTCAATTCTTCTGATAGGCGTTGTTGTAGCTCGCCTCACTTGCTACCTGTTCGTGACTGATATTGATTGTACCGCTGTTGGTGTTACTAATGGCTGCTCTTGAAATTGTTTGCAGATGCCAGTCGACTTGTTTCGCTTGCAATTGATACCTGCAGATGTTGAACTGGTGTTGCTCGCTGTGTTGCAGTCGGCGTTGTTTGCAACTGATATCTGTTGCTGCTATTGCTTATAGCTCAGAAATTGCTATTGTCGGGGGGAACTTGAAACGGTGATGATGATTCGTGAATCTGAACCGTTTGTTAGAGGCTATTGTTGCAATGTTGGTGCTTGCGAATGATGCTTGCTCGTAGCTGATATTGTTGATGTGAAAAAAACTTGTTGTTGTTGCACTGTGATGCTTACAGCTGATACTACCCTGTTATTGCAGGTTGTAATTCGTGTTGCTTCTCTTGGTTTGCTGTAGTTGATATTGGTTCTATGATTTTGTTGCCTGTTTGTTGTGTGTCTCATTCTTCTGCACATGGTTCAGAACTGATGCAGCTTGATACCATATTTTGGTTTCTCTTGTTCTGCTGTGGACTTGATTTCCATTCTGTTTGGTACAGATTTGTTTCTTTTGGTGGCTATTCCTACCTGTATTGGCGCGCACCCCTTCCTAGTTTTGTTTTATGCTTTGAGTTCTGATGATGCTTATGTTTTTTCAGATGTTGGAAGTTTTGAAATCAAGGTGACTCAGACCTGCCGGCATCCGGGTCTGAGTCAAAACTTGCCTATGTTGCCTTATTCTCGTATCAGTCTGGAAATCCAATCGCGGCAAAACGAATCAGCCCCACTTCTTTTATTTTCTCTATCTCTCGGATGTCCCTTATGATAAGAACAATAACTACCTGATCTGACGCCGGTGGCTCAGATTGGTAACGGGAGTAGGATGCGGCTTTAGTCGTACCCTCCCGACACTCGATGATGATAATGTTCTGAGAGTGTCAAACAATCTTCTAACCTCTTTTCCTGTGGTTTGTTTTTGCTTTGATGTGCAGGTGATCAAGAGTTGCGTGAAGAACTCAAGGGAGGACCAATGAAGAAACCTGTAGTTTTTTTCTCTTTTTAGGACTTTAGGACCTAGAGTAGATACCCATTGTAAATGTATAATCCTTTTGTAAATGAAAGATCACCATGAATAAAATCCAAAAAATTACTTCCATTTCATCTTGTAATTCTAGATGTTTATGAAATAAAATTCAGTAGATATTCATTTCTATTTTCTCAATTATGAATTTAAATATCCATGAATAAACATCCATAAATTATTTAAATTCAACTTTGATTTGTAGCTTATGAATATTCATGAATAAAAGCTTCACAACTATTAAAACTTAACCTCTCCTTGGCCTTTTATACATGATATCCCGCCATATGATTATATCCAAACAAATTCACATTAAAAACCTCGTTGATCACATCACTTCTCAAAATAACCTTAACAGTATCCATTTCCTTTTCGACCCAACTTTATAAAAAGAAACAAAACCGTTTGGAAATGTTTCAGAATCAAACAAAGCACGGCCCCCGAGTCCAATCATATTTCTGACAAAACATACTGGCACCTTGACCCAAATGGCAAATAAATGCCTCAGAACGTAATAACAGCCCTTTTTTCAAGAAATTAGCAGAATTTGCGTGAAACGACCAAAATACCCCTGAGACCCAATCTGCAAAACAAAAAACCTTCATAACTTGTTAGTGATTAGCAAATGTACATATGAGATGACATGCGAAATGACTGACTAAATATAAGGGTAAAATTTGGGGTATTACAGCATCGTAGTGGATTGAGCATTCATCCGGGTGCTACGAAAGATGTATTAGGATTTGAGGAAAATATTTTGGTGGCCTAGTATGAAGAAAGAAATTGCAGAGTTTGTGTATTCTTGTTTGACTTGTCAGAAGTCGAAGATCAAACATCATAAATCATCGGGTTTGATGCAACTGTTATTTATTCCTAAATGGAAATGGGATAGTATATCGATGGATTTTGTGTCTGGTTTACCTAGAACACTGAGTAATTGTGAGGCTATTTGGGTCATTGTGGATAGATTGACGAAATCTACTCATTTTATTCCAATGAGAATAAATTATCCATTGGAGAAGTTAGAAAAACTGTACATTGAGAGGATTGTCAGTTTGCATGGTATTTCGTCTAGCATTGTGTCAGATAGAGATCTGAGGTTTACTTCGAGATTTTGGGAATGTTTGCAAAGTGCTTTGGGTACGAAGTTGCGGTTGAGTCCTTCTTATCATCTGCAGACAGATGGTCAGATGGAGAGACGATTAAGTCAGTTGAGGATATTTTGAGAGCTTATGTGTTGGAAAAAGAAGGTTCTTGGGATAACTACTTACCTTTAATTGAGTTTACTTACAACAACAGTTTTTATTCGAGTATTGAAATGACACTGTTTGAAGCCTTGTATGGTAGAGAGGTGTAGGACACCATTGTGTTGGTATGAGTTAGGAGAGAGTGTTGTGGTTGGACCTGAGATAGTCCAACAAACTACTGATAAGATTAAGATGATTTAGGTGAAGATGAAGACTTCTTAGAGTCGTCAGAAGAGTTATCATGAAAAGAAGATAAAAGCACTTGAATTTCAGGAAGGAGATCATGTGTTTCTTAGAGTTACCTGGTAACTGGTGTTGGTCGAGCATTAAAGTCACGTAAGTTAACGCCACATTTTATCGGTCCATACCCTATTTTGCAGAGAATATGAGAGGTGGCCTATCGGGTTGCTTTGCCCCCGTCGTGTAATATCCATGATGTGTTCCATGTATCTCAATTGAGGAAATACATTGTTGATCCGTCTCATTTAGTCCAAGTAGATGATGTGCATGAGAGAGATAACCTGACTGTGGAGACATCGCCTATGCAGATAGAGGATCGAGAGTTGAAGCAACTTCGAGGTAAAGAGATTTCCTTAGTGAAGGTAGCTTGGGGAGGACCAGTAGGTGGAAATGTGACTTAGAAGCTTGAGAGTCAGATGAGAGAGTCTTATTCTGATATGTTCATTTGAGGTAATTTTTTAGGGTGAAAATCTTTTAAGTGGGGGAGGGTTGTACCACCCCAATTTTTAGTAATTATTTATATATATTATATTAATTAATTAATTGTGTGAGTTTGTGCATAATTAATTTATTTGGATTATTTTATATTGTTGAAATGATATAGAAGTAACAGATACAAGATAATTGGACCTATTGGATGAGAATGTGAAAAGTAAAGGTTGGGATACGATTAGTAAGCCCATTAGTTACTAGAATTAGTTGTTATAAGAGTTTTATATATAGAGAAAAATAGAGTTAATAGGAAAAAAGAAGAAACGAAGCTAACATAGAGAAAAGGAAAAAGGGGAAAAGAGGACAATAAAACCTAAGGAAGAAACTCAAGAGTTCATCAAGAAACCAAAGTAAGGGTGGGTCATTACATGGTTATGGAATTTTATGATAGTGTATGATGGGTAGTATCATATTTAGGATAAAAATCCATAATATCAATGGTTTTAAAATTGATGATTACATGATATATGATAGCAGGATCCTTAAATATATGTTGTGGTCTGTTATAATTGTCATATAATGGTAGTATTTCAAATTCTGGAACTGAAACTTTTTACGGAATTGAAATTGGAGGTTCAGAAGGTCTCTGACAGTGAAAATGAGGTTTTTTTGGGATCTGACACGGCCCGTGTCACCTGACATGTGTAGCCGTGTCAGCCCCTTATTTTGGAGTGAAAAAACATGATTTTCTGACTTTGGAGTGCCACGGGCCGTGTCCCCTGACACGGGCGGCCGTGTCAGCTTGTTGGATTTCATACTCGGAATTGTCTCGATCATAACTTTTGATTCGTAAGTCCGTTTTGGTCCTCGTTCAAAGCGTCAGAAAGCTAACGAATAGAGCTATAACATAGTATAGATAAGATAATTAGTTTCCTAATATTTTTATATCTAATATTTTTGGGAAACCAATTGTGTATATGTTCTATTAATGAGTTATTGCATTATTTGCTGCTGGTTGTGAAATTATTTGTAATCAATTTATCGAATACTTGTGTGTATGCTTGTATAAGTATATTTTGATGTATGACAACATGAAATGCATGATAGTTATTTCTTGTTGTAATGATAATAAAATTGTGATTGTATTGTAAAATGTGTTGTATACCATTTGAAAGTGAATTGTGTGGGGATGATTCAAAAATATGTGCAAGTATGTGTAATTGTGTGGTAACTCAATTACGATGAATTATTGAAGATATGCATGGATGTTAAGATTGAGGGATGATATTAATTGCATATGGTTTTTGAACTTGCACATGCATCATTGTAGTCAAGAGGAAATGTTGTTAGTTCTGTGGGAACTAGTGATTTGTCCCAAACCTAGAGAGGGGTTGGAAGCTTAGAGGATGGGCTTTTGTGTGTTATTGGTCTAGAGGATGGATCCAGTTTAATGTAAAAACCGAAAATTAATAACAGTCATTGGTACCATATGCATGAGTATTGCATTTGAGTCTTGCATTGAGTCATATTGTGTCTATCATTGCAATATGAGATTATGTGCATTAAGTGAATTTGATGAATTGGCGAAATTGTGGATTTGTGAGTATATACTTATGAATAGAATGGTTGCTTGAGTGATGCTATGTTTATAAAGCATTTGAAGTGTGAAAATAATTATGCTATGTATTATATATTATTATATGATTTCAATAATTATGTGAATTCTCACCCTTCTGTTGGAATGATGTTTTATACAACATCGCTCAGGTACTGAACAGTAGAAATGCTTCTAGCACGAGGGTAGCTGTTAGAGTTGCTTACTTTACTTTCCTTATTTATTTTGGTTCGAGTCATGCTCTGATCATGTCACACTGAGACCGTTTTGATTCATGTTTTAGAGATACTTTATGTACTCTATTTTATTTTGCTATCGTTATTTGAATTATGTGGAGTTTTGGCTTTCATTCCTAAGTGGTGATATGAATGAGTTATTTATGAGACTATTTATTATGTTCGTTATGAATGAAAGTGATTCGGCTGCTACATGCTATGTGAAAGTGTATGAAAAACATGAATTTAATTTAAGTGTTATCGAGCATGACATGTGTATGTGTGATGTTTGAATTATATGTGACACCCTTATTTGAGATGCATGTTATCTTAATCTGATTTATGACGTATTATTTTATGGGGTTTAGAATGTGTTACATGATATTCACGTCGCAAACCCTAACGTTTAAATTTTAGAAATAAATGATAACCACATAGCGACGTAATGATCACATCGCAACTTTGCCATGTGATATCCACGTCGCAAATGTTCCAACGATCATATTCTTTTTGTCAGTCAACCTGCACCCCCAGTGACCCATCACTTTACCGTCATATTTTGTTTCCTCTTAAACCGTTGCGATGTGATATTCACGTCACAACTAAAATTTTAAAAATTTCGAACTTCCCTCTTCAGTAGGTCTGACCCTTTTAATTGTTTTTTTTATAATTTAAACGTTGCGACGTGATTTTCACGTCACAACTTTTTTTTGTAAAACCTGACATACCATGTGATAAATTTACGCTTAATATTTTAGTATTAAAAATGTTAGTAACGTAAAAAACACGTTTCAACTGTCCATATTTTGCCACATATTTTTCACTTTACTAAATCACATAGTAGGAGACAGTTATTCTTATAATAAAGATAGTTGTTTGATTAAACACGTGTCAAAGTTTTCTATGTGATTTAACACACTTGTTCAATTAATCACCTCAATTAGATATAACTTTATGGCAGCACTTAACATGTTCCCGAGGCCCCCATAATCTCATGTCTCCAAGGATTTATTCCTTAGGTAAATTTTGTAAGGTTGTGGATATAGCAAATCATAATGTTATTGGGTAACTGAATGTATTTTCACCGGTCTAAAGGGAACAAAATTATTCCAAATTTTTTATTAATAGTAATTAATAAAAAAAGAAAAATAAAAATCAATGAAATTTAAATATTAAAAAAAGCGTTAGCGATACTAGTAATATAGAGAGATACAAATAAAATAGATATTATAAAATTATAAAATACTTAATTTAACTTTAAATTTTTGAAGAAAAATTTAATTGAGATGATTATGTTATAAAACATATAGATAAATAGGTACATTAATATTGATGGATTAGATTTGATTGCCTCGTAAGTAGCATCAATTGCATTGCTTTCAAATGTTTCAATCTCACAACACTTCATTCATCTTCCTCATACCACTTTTTACGGTAATTCGTTATCTCGTCACTATTTTTATTTTTTAAATTTCGTTAAGATTTTGTTTCCAACAACATGCATGATAAAACAATTATGCAACATGATAAATCAAGCATAATTCACGATCAACAATGATCCACATGAGTCATCCGCTCACCGTAATCCTCTCAGGAATTACCACAACCGCACAAGATTATCCACATTCAATAATCATGGCTCATCACCATCAAAACACACCCTTGCGGGCACACCCACATAATTCCACATTTTCCCGATTTGATTCGTCACTCATATTCCTATGTTTATTTTAGCCATATTAAACCTACCGATTAAACAAAATTGCGTTCCAAGCGAAATCTGGACAAAAATCACAAAAATGGGGAAAAGTCACCTCAGGCCTGCCCATACGCGTATGGCCCTACTGATACGCTCCCATACGCGTATGGCCTACCTGATACGCATATGTCCTGGCTGACAGGCCCTCCATACGCATATGGCCTTGTCAGATACGCGTATTGCCCAACCACATACGCGTATGGCCAGTCCCATACGCGTATCACCAGATCTATTGCCCAAACATCAGATCTCATCCCCTCCACGAATCCTCACTCAATCCTCTTCATTTTACCACTCAAATCAACCCAAAATTTAGTTTTTTGTTAATTGTTTCTCTCTACCTTCACTATACTTCATCTATCCTTGATTCTACTAAGTATTCTATCATCTAAGAATTCAATGTCGTTAATCCCCAAAACTATGTTTCCAGATCTGTTATTCATTAGAGTTCTATGACAACATCAAGAAATTTCCACACGAATTTCTTATCATTCCCAAATTCATACACACCAGCAGCATACAAGAATTATTGAACAATAACAGTCATTTTTGGGAAATCATCAGATCACGAAATTCAGATCAAGAAATAAAAAACATGCATAAATCCTATGAGAGAAAGGACCTCTCCCTACCCTCTCATGTTAATTCACCCATATTGAAATCCATTCTCCCCCCGTACCTTGGATTTGAGCTTTTCTTTGACAACAATGGAGATTTGGTTCTTCTTTGCCCTAGCTCTCCTTGTTCTGTCTTTTTCCTCTTTTTCACGTTAACTGACTAATTTCCACTAACTCACTCTTAACCCCTTAATTAGATGTTAATTCATTTAATTAAATTAATAATAATAATAATAATCTATAACTATATATAAAGGGGATACAACTTTTTGGTGTGGCCTATTTTTGTTCCCCAATTACCCTTCATTAATGCTTAATTTCATAAATTGATTCCATATTTACCCTTTACCTTAATGCTTAATTTCTCACATGATTTTATTTAATAATAATACTAAATAATAACTGTAAAAAATAACTTCCCACTATTTCCAATAGTCCTTCCTATTATTAACGTTCATACTAACTCCTCTATGCAAAGTGAGTCTCTCTCCAAGCCATTTACAAATTATTTCTCTCAATTTGTCAATCTATTGGCAAATTAATCATATCCCTCTCTCCCTTTCTTTGTCAAACCGTGCATACCTCTATTAGTGTAGATCAAAGCTCTCAACAAACTCATTCTGATATTATTTTTGTCAGGTATTTTTTTTAAAAATATAATTGAATGAATTTATTAAACATTGATCACATCTCCTCCTATTTAAATTTCTATTGGTTTACATTCTTTTATGGACATCATTTCTGAATATTGATGGAAACTAGCATTTACACTTGTGTGCGTTTTTTGTTTTGTTTTTAATTGATACATGGAAGTTTTTTTTGTACTTGATAATTACTGTAACTATGAAATAGTTGCTAAGAAATTGCCGTATAGATTGGAATATTGCATAACTTTTGACGCGCACTTCCAGTATAAATTGGAAATTATATGATACAGTGATGTTTTATAGATTATACTAAAAAACTGTTTGGAAGTTTTCAATGGATATTTGATATATTTGGTGTAATTACTGGCGAAATATGACACTACACATAATTATTAATCCATTACATTGGAAGTCTCTATTAAAATATAAAATTCATAAACTGCAAGTAATATAAAAGTCATACATGTGTTACAATAGATTCAAGTAATACCATAGCAATATATATACATGTAATATTAAAAAGAAACCGTTATCGAATATAATGACATTAATGTATGTGTTCCAATGAGTATACATATTAATGAGTAAACATGATATATACATGTAATTTTAATACATGTAAAAAAATTGAAAAACAGCCGATCACATTACCTTTCATTAATGCTTAATTTCATAAATTTATTCCATATTTACCCTTTACCTTAATGCTTAATTTCTCACATGATTTTATTTAATAATAATACTAAATAATAACTGTAAAAAATAACTTCCCACTATTTCCAATAGTCCTTCCTATTATTAACGTTCATACTAACTCCTCTATGCAAAGTGAGTCTCTCTCCAAGCCATTTACAAACTATTTCTCTCAATTTGTCAAGCTATTTGCAAATTAATCATATCCCTCTCTCCCTTTCTTTGTCAAACCGTGCATACCTCTATTAGTGTAGATCAAAGCTCTTAACAAACTCATTCTGATATTATTTTTGTCAGGTATTTTTTTTAAAAATATAATTGAATGAATTTATTAAACATTGATCACATCTCCTCCTATTTAAATTTCTATTGGTTTACATTCTTTTATGGACATCATTTCTGAATATTGATGGAAACTAGCATTTACACTTGCGTGCGTTTTTTGTTTTGTTTTTAATTGATACATGGAAGTTTTTTTTGTACTTGATAATTACCGTAACCATGAAATAGTTGCTAAGAAATTGTCGTATAGATTGGAATATTGCATAACTTTTGACGCGCACTTCCAGTATAAATTGGAAATTATATGATACAGTGATGTTTTGTAGATTATACTAAAAAACTGTTTGGAAGTTTTCAATGGATATTTGATATATTTGGTGTAATTACTGGCGAAATATGACACTACACATAATTATTAATCCATTACATTGGAAGTCTCTATTAAAATATAAAATTCATAAACTGCAAGTAATATAAAAGTCATACATGTGTTACAATAGTTTCAAGTAATACCATAGCAATATATATACATGTAATATTAAAAAGAAACCGTTATCGAATATAATGACATTAATGTATGTGTTCCAATGAGTATACATATTAATGAGTAAACATGATATATACATGTAATTTTAAGACATGTAAAAAAATTGAAAAACAGCCGATCACATTAATATAATGACATTGACACAATTTTAAAACAATAATTAATAAAAAATAGAAATAATGAAGATATTTATTATATATTTTTTTACAGAAAAATCAGCATTAATAATAATTATAAATTGTAAAAATAGATAAAAAGTAATGGAGCTATTTTGACACACTATTAATTTGATGTTACATTGTATGACTTTGATTTACATGCGATTTTTTTCCAGATATACATGAGGCAATAAGGGTAGAACGTCACAATGCCCATGACTGTTAGGCATAGCATCCCAATTCCCCACCCTAATCCTCTGAACGCGTATGGAAGACAGAAGATAAAAAAATATCGGTTGTATCATATATAAAATTCAATAACATGGCTTTTGTTTAGGACATGCATGGAAGCTGTTAGGAATGTAAGCTATAATAAAATTACAAATTTTATTATGAATGTTTATCAAAAGAATCATTTATGAATTTTTGGTCGAAATCTGTAACACTATCTCTCTTATGTCCTCTTTTATATAAGTCTTCTTATTTTTATAAGTCTTCTTAACTTCTAGACCTTATTCACTTCTTTTATTCAAAAGTTAAAATCAAGGCATGCAATGAAACAATTTGTCACTCACATGTTCTTTCCTATTTTACATATTTGAAAGGACTCTAGGTGAGGAAACATAAACCACAAATCAAGACATGTTAGTCGAAATTTAAAAATACAATTGCAATTATGAAAGAAATTATAAAGTAACAATAACATATAAAGAGAGGGGGAGAAGAATCAAAGATGCGTTAAAAATGAGAGAGGAGTATTTTGCAAAAAAGGATAGAGATGTTAATGGAACACAGGCTATCGTGCACTCATTCACACTGCTCAAGAATATATTTTAAACTCCCGTATAGATAATATCCTTTTAGAAATATTTAATATAGATGCACTAACATTATGAGTTAACTAAAATACAAAATAATTTGGAGTAACATAGAAATATTACTATGAACCTACAAGGAGCAACTGGAACACACTAAAATATATTAAACTCACTTTATTGTAACACTATCTTTTCTCATTATTTTTTTAATTAATATATCTTTTTTATCTAAAACTTAAATTAACTCAGTTTTTCATATAATTTTTTTTTTGTAGTAGTAGTTTATCATATAATTAAGTTACACTAATTTCATTTCTTGCCCCATTTTATATTTTAATGTTTAGTTAATATGCAATCTTTTCATCTATTTGTCCAACATGATTTATGTTTCTTTTTATTGATTGCCCATTTCTTCTTCGTCTTTTTTATATTTTAGTTTTGATTTATATTTTTAACATATGTTGTACAAATAATACTTTTTGGTGTAAACTTCTTTTTTCCAAAAACAAATATATTTATTTTAAATCCCGTCTATATTTACCAATATTTTTCAACATAATTAGTTAAATTGCGTTTCTTATAAATTGCATATGTGTTTGGCAGTTACATTAACAAAATGGAAAATAATACCCGTCAGATATCAAGTCGACAGCAAAGGGTAAGAAGGGCCGAAAATGAAAGGAAGAGGAGACAAAATATGAACCTCGAACAAAGAGAAAATTATTTATCGATACGACGTGACAATTATAGGCGGAAAAAAGAGCAAGATAAACAAGCTCAAACATCTCGCACTATGAACAGTCGGAGGAGAGTTCCATTTCAAAATTTTACAAATATGAGATCTTCAATATCACACTTTCAAGGAACTCATGACAATGAAGCCGACTCAAGTAGAATTACACATGTTAATGATGTGGCACTTGGTTGGTGATGATCAATATAGACATTATAATCGTACTTTGTATAATATTGTTTATTTGTCATCTCTCATTTTATGTATTTAAACCCGCAGATCATAATTTCACATCACCTAACCAACGTATCAACAATAGTCACTATGCTACAGGTATACAAGATATTGTTCTACATATACGAGTAGTAATTTCAACATATATATATATATATATATATATATATATATATATATATATATATATATATATATATATATATATATATATATATATATATATATATATATATATATATATATATATATATATATATATATGTTAATTATTATTTTTGTATCAGGCGATATGGATGTTGATGAAGCTTTTTAGGATGCAGTAATATCAGATGTTAACATGGAAGCCATAAATGATGGTGCATCATGTCGTCCTCAAGGTATGTTCATAAAC